>ML782882.1:188308-226372 GCA_009831015.1 Picea engelmannii | reverse complement strand
CTGAAAAGAGCTTATACTCTATCTCACGCAGACCCAGAACCTGCGATAACAACTGATAATCCAGAACATTTGCTTAGGAAGAATACCATTGCTGAAGGTTCAGTAAGACACAATCCCCTTCAGAAGTCCCCTTCTCTTCTGGAGGAGCTTGTTGCCATTCAGGATATCAACTTTGACATCCTTTTCAAACAAAGCCTGTTCAGAACAAAATCTGATAGCTTTGTGGATGAAACCATCCTAGACCCAACCGTCTTGCAACCCCGGACTCCTGAAGTTCTATCTCCCACTGCTCAACCCCAAACCACTCATTCTGTGCCAGCTAGCCCCTCCTCATCCTTGTCTTCTGCCACCACCCCACCTATCATCCAGTTTGTCGTCCCGCCTCCTCCACCTATCATGGCAGCCAGATATGCTCCCTTGGTGTTGGCCGCACCCCTTCATGCTATGCCCCAAGACTATGAAACGAGACTTCCACAGTTCGATGGAATGGGACCCTTGAGCGCACAACAACACGTTGATAAAATGAATGATTATTTTGATCTGCAGGAAGTAGACGAGGTTGACGTTCAAATGAGATTGTTTGCCCAAACTTTGACGGGTGATGTTAAGAAATGGTATAAAGGTTTATGTGTTGCCTCAATCCTTGACCTTACCGCATTCCAAAGAATTTTTCTAGACAGATGGGAGTTGAAGAAAAACCCTCTCCAAATATTGTCAGAATATGAAAACATTAGAAGAAATCAAGGTGAGACAGTACAAGATTACTGCACCTGTTTCAATAACTTGTACAATGCAATTCCAGTCGATCTTAAACCTCCACAAGGTTTGGCATTGATAAAATTCCCTGATGGTTTTGATGCCGACATGTCATATCAATTAAGGGAAAGAAACTCCACCACCCTGGAGGATATGCAGAAAAGTGCAATAAGTGTGGAGGCCAACTTGTTGGCAAAAAGGGCACGATAGAGGACAGAGAGGAGAGTCACAATCAAAGAGGAACCTTCCACTTCAACCTCTGATTCCAAATTGGATTCCTTGGCCAGAGTAATGGAAAGAATGATGGAGAGACTTACTGTATCTTAAAGAAATCCTCCTAGAGAAAACCCACCAGCTCCTCAAATTCGAAATCCTAACTTTAGAAGAAACCCTCCTCAAATCAAGCAGAGAGACCCTAGGGATCAAAGGGAACAGAGAGGTCCTGATCAATAGATCAGACCTCCCCTACAAGAAAATTATGCCGATGAAAGAGAGGAAGTAATTGAAGAACTGGAGGATATTAAAATAAACCTCATGGGCATTCACGATAACGAAGCTATTTTCCTTACCCAGGAAGAGCAAGAACTTTTTCTTCTCAATCAAACAAAGGTAAGTGAAGAAGATGAAGATGTTGAACAACAGGCATTTGAAAATGCTATTTTTGAGGTACACCAGCAGTACAATCTACGAAGTAAAAATACAGATGGAAGTTATCCAAAAAAGGTGACTGAAACAAAGAAGATAGTCGAAACCCAAAAGGCCTTTGAGCTTTATGTCGAGAAGGGCCCTAAGAAGGGTAATGTTGAAGTTCCAGCAAAAAGAAACCTTATTGTTCTTAAAAGATCATCGTAGTCTGAGGTTTCGTCAATTAACCCACCAAATACTTCTGGCTAGAATATCGTGGTGGATAAATCAGAATTGTTGAG
Source organism: Picea engelmannii (assembly GCA_009831015.1). Taxonomy (NCBI): domain Eukaryota; kingdom Viridiplantae; phylum Streptophyta; class Pinopsida; order Pinales; family Pinaceae; genus Picea; species Picea engelmannii. Next base: position 224,690 of record ML782882.1, on the reverse strand, counting down.
CCAAAGTAGAGCACCTACACCTTTCAGCCTTGAAGGGGAATTAGCCAAAGTAAAAATTCCCATTCTCCTTTCTAAGTTGCTGAGCAAAGACGTTTATCGTTCATAGGTGATTAAAGTGCTAACCATTAAACCTGATATAGGTACGAAGGCCTTAACTATTGGATCAGTGAATCATTCAGATACTGTGAACCTTACAGATGATCAACCTGAACTGCTATTCGGACCTGAAGTGGATGGTCAGACCGACAATGGTGTTGTCACTCCTTTTTACATCAGCCTTAATATACACGACCTGATTTTTCATAATGCTATGTTAGATTCGGGTGCTTCCCATAATCTAATGCCTAAAGCAGTGATGGAAAAACTGGGACTTGAAGTTACCAAACCTTACAAGGACTTACACTCTTTTGAATCTAGTAAAGTTAGATATATCGATTTGATCAAAGATGTGTGTATCACCCTGGTCCAGATTCCCGCAAAATGCATGGTCATGGATGTTGTGGTTGCAGACTTTCCCCCGAAGTATGGTATTTTGTTGTTCTAGTCTTGGGGGGGCAATTTGAAAGGTACTTTGTAGTTGGATATGTCGTATGCCACTGTCCCAGTTTTTGGTCAACAAAGAAGACTATATAGAGAAACACTGATGAAGTACATGGTTAGCAACCAAGAAAAACCACATAACTATCCTCTATACTCTGCACATTCTGACCTGGACTCCTTCATCCTATACAACGATGGTGATACGGGAGAACAAATCATTCAGCTGGAAGAAGATACATTTGGTCCGAACGAAGGCCAAGAAATCGTTAAGGCAGAAAGAAAGAAAAATGTGATAACTGAAGAATTGCCAGTGGATTTCTGGAGCATGGACTTTGATGGAGTTGTAAGAAAAGAAGGAGCTGGAGCAGGAGTTTGGTTGCACAATCACATATCCAGGTATTCGGAAAACCATTCTTGCAAATTAAATTTTCAATGCACTAACAATATTTCTGAATATGAATCCTTGATGCTCGGTCTAAAACTTCTTAAGAAGGTTGGTGCCAAACAAATTATGGTAAGAGGTGATTCCGAATTAATAATAAATCAAATTAAAGGTGAGTATGAAGCAAAACACCCCCGTCTTAGAGCTTATAGGAATGTTGTTCTGGATGCCCTTAAATGTTTCACTGAAGTTGATTTGCAGGTGATGCCTAGGGGACAAAATATTTTGGCAGACGGGTTAGCTACGTCAGTAGCCACATGCAAGATACCTTTTCGATCCACTCGCCCATACACGGTGGAGGTGAAATGAAGACCAACTATTCCAGACAACATCAGATATTGGCAGGTATTTGGTAATGATGATTAAATTGAAGATTTTCTGCAATGTAAAAATGATTTCAAGTGTACAAACATAGATTTAGAAAATGAAGATGAAAATGTAAAAAAACCTGATTTTGGAAATGATAGTGTAAATAAGATAGATTGAGGAGTGTTAGGTGATGATGAGATAGAAGCTGATGTTTTGAATTTGAAAAGTAATTTTTTACCTAGGGGTTTAGTTCCTTTATAGGACTTATTTGATTTTAATGATGTAGCTAAAAAGCCGAAAATTGAAGCCAGTGGTCAAGAAGTAGAAGATTGTAATATAGGGACAGGAAAGAAACCCGGGATGGTGAAACTTTACAAATCATTACCCCCCAAGAAGAAACTCAAATACGTTGAGCTTTTCAAGGTATATTCAGACGTATTTGCCTGGGTTTATGAGGACTTGAAATCTTATGACACTAGCATCATACAACACAGGATTCCAATAAAAGAAGACCAAAAACCTTTCAGAAATAAACTTAGGAGAATCAATCCCAAGCTACTTCCCCTGATAGAAAAAGAAATCAAAAAAATGTACGATGCTAAAATCATAGTCCCGTTATGGTTTTCCAAATGGGTTTCAACTTTGGTCCCAACACGAAAGAAATCCGGAGAAATCAGGCTTTTCATCGCTTTTCGAAATCTGAATAAGGTCTCTCTGAAGGACAATTACCCATTGCCAAAAATGGACCACATATTACAAAGGGTAGTCGTATCCAGTCGAATCTCTTTATTGGATGGGTTATCGGGTTATAATCAGTTCCTCATTCACCCAGATGACCAAGACAAAACCACTTTCACAACACCATGGGGTACTTTCATGTATGTGAAAATGCCTTTCGGGTTGATGAACATCGGGGCCACTTTCCAAAGGGCGATGGACATCACTTTTGTGGAAGAACTCGGAAAATTTACTGTCATCTATCTGGATGACGTAACTGTGATTTCCCAATCTGATGACGAGCACTTACGACATGTCAGACGAGTTTTTGAGAAATGCAAGAAATTTGGGATTTCTTTAAATCCTAAGAAGATCCTTTTCGGATTAGAGGAAGTTAAACTGTTAGGGAACATAATCTCTAAGGATGGAATTAAAATAGACCCCAGCACAATCTAGGCCATTCAGAAATTAGAACACCCAAGGAACATCAAAGAGTTACAGTCTTTTATCGGAAAAATAAACTTTCTGTGAAGATTCATACCCAACCTGGCTGAGCTTCTTAAAAACATCACAAACATGTTAAAAAAGGACACCAAAATAAAATGGGACACCGAGTCCAGGCAGTCTTTTGAACAAGTCAAACGCACACTCATGCAGGCCCCAGTCTTGATCAGTCATGACTTCACCAAAGATTTCTATCTTTTTTCTTTCGCCTCTGAACATACCATTGCAACAGTATTACTACAGAAAAATAGCGAAGGGTATGAACAGACCATAGCCTTTTTTAGTAAATCTTTAAGAGATGCTACTTTGAATTATAAAATAATGGAGAAACAAGCTTTTACCTTGGTGAAAGCCATAAAATATTTTAGAGTATACATTCTCCATTCCCACACCATTGAATATGTTCTGAATGCAATAGTAAAAGACATTTTAACCCAAGACAATCTTGATGGCCGAAGAGGAAAATGGATTGCTATCATTCTAGAGTATGACATAGAGATTAAGCCTACTAAACTGATTAAAGGTCAAGGTCTAGAAAAGTTAATGGTTGAATCAAATTTCCATGCTCTTGACATTAATTTCCTAGCTGCAGCAGATGAACAGGGTGAGCAGGCGACTCCAAGCGTGAGAGAGGTATTTCTAAACTCTCCATGGTACATAAACCTGATATTTGTTTTGCATAATTTACAAGATCCCCCTGGTCTGACCAAGACTAAAGATAGGTTTTTGAAATTGAGAGCATTAAAATTCTGTATTCTAGAAGGAAATCTGTATTGGAAAGATCCTGGAGGTATTTTGTTAAATTGTCTATTGAAGGATGAAGCTGACAAAGTACTGCAGGAGTTTCATGCAGGAAACTGTGGTGGTCATCTGAACTGGAAGGCCATAGCCAACAAAATCCTCAAAGCTGGATTCTATTGGCCAACTCTGTTCGCTAATGTGCATCATAAAGTGACTTCATGTCATCAATGTCAGTTGTTCGAAGGAAAAAGGAAACTTCTTCCTCTACCCATGAAACCGATCTTCGTTGAAGCCCCTTTCCAGCAATGGGGATTAGACTTCATCGGGGAAATACATCCTCCTTCTTCAGGCCAGCACAGGTGGATTCTTACTGCCACAGATTATTTTACAAAAATGGATTGAAGCAGTACCAAGCAGGCAAGCTACTGATGTTATCATTATTAAGTTTCTTGAAAATAATATCTTGTCTCTCTTTGGATGTCCTAGAAAGATTATAACTGACAATGCAGTTGCTTTTCGATCTAAGAAACTCATAGATTTATGCAACCAGTATCATATTGGTTTGGGTCATTCCACAGCTTACTACCCTCAGGGAAATGGGCTGGCTGAATCATCAAATAAAACCCTGGTAAACATTATCAAGAAAAATTTGCAGGAAAACAAGAAGTTGTGGCATAACAAGTTGGTTTTCACACTATGGGCTGACAGACTGACCACCAAAAGGTCAATTGGTATGTCACCATATCAGTTGGTCTATGGCACATAAGTAGTCTTTCCCACTTCCTTAGGAGTCCCTGTCATGAAATTGTTGCAAGACATGCAAGCCAAGATAAACAACTCCCAAAGATGGATCAACCAGATGATCCATTTGCAGCAGTCTAGGGAAGAAGTATACAACAAGACTCAGGTATTCCAAGAAAGCATTAAGAAGATTTTTGACAAAAGAACCAAGGAAGATGATTTCTAGCTAGGAGATTTGGTGCTGAGATGGGATTCCCGAAATGAAGATAAGGGAAAGCATGGAAAATTCGATAGTCTATGGAAGGGACCATACATGATTCAAGCATTCAGAGGAAATAATTATTTCTTGTTAAACAACAATGATGGGACGGATCTGCCAGGAGGACTTGTAAATGGCAGAATGTTGAAACATTATTCACCGCCTCAGTAGAAACCTGAAGTCGCACTTTCCATTGTACAAACCATTTTTTTTTATTTTTCTTGCGAGTTTCTGAGTGAATAACTTTGGTCAGTTGGTTGAAGCCTGAAGAGAAGGCCCTAAGCCACTGACCACTGTTTTCCATTTTTTGAAAATAAAACCAATAAAGCAACAAAGGCGACTAGGGAGGAAGTTTCAGAACATCAAGAATCATGATTGTTTGCACTTCACAAGGAGAGTACCATCCCCAGGTGGAGCCATTGTTATCACCCTATAATTTATAGGATCAACTGGTGACTGGAATGTTATCTCTCTAGTGTCTTTGTTTGTCAAACGATTTTTCATTCTACAAATAATTTGAGAAAAGAAAAAGAAAAAGGAAAAAGAAAAGAAAGAAAAAGAAAAAAGAAAAGAAAGAAAAAGAAAAAGAAAAGAGGGCATAAAGGAATTTCAATATGAGCCCCATGCAATGACAGTAACTTGGTGCATACCTTTCAAGCATGGCCAAGTTCTTTTAAATTGATGTTGATAGGAATAGTGAATAATCTTGGCTAAACTGTTTAATCTTAGCCAAGTGATCTAGGTTAGTTAGTGAATAAATTTGGCCAAACTGTCTAATCTTGGTCAGATAGCCCTAGGATAGAGTAAGTTCTTAGCCCAATAGTTTAATCTGGGCTAATTGTCATAAGAAGTTAGGTTAGAACATAGGCTAGTTTTCTTTACTTCAATAAAACCAGCTCGATGATCAATGTTGGACCATGTTTTGAATGCTCGAAAAGTTGTTTTCCTAACCCCTTGGTGATGTAAAGATGTAAAAGCTTGGGAAAAACCTATGATATGCTCTTATCCTAAGTTTTTCAGGGCGCATATGATTTTGCGCCCACATTTATTCACCACTCATGTATCAATGGCCCAGATGATCATGCCTAGATCTACGGTGGACAAATCTTTCCGGACCCCCTTGACCGTTCTACCTTTAACGGAATGGGGGGGGATCCAGAATCACTGATAATGCATGCGCGCATCTAGACGGCCCAGGTTTCGGCGCTTAGATCTACGGTCTGCATTGGATTCCGGACCCCCCGTCCTTTATGCTTTTAATGGAGGGGGGGGAGTCCGGAATGTGTGTTAAAGAGCATGCACAGATATGCGGTCCAAATAAAAGCGCATAGATCGACGGCCCAACGTATTTTTTGGACCCCCCCGACTGATCTACCTTTAACGGTTGGGGGGGTCCGGAATGGAATCTTACTCTGGCGGGCCCCCTATCTATATGTGGAATGAATCTATTGGTCCCGAATCCCACCGCCTCTCACTTCCTGACATACCACATCACCTCCTGACGTCATCATCCACCTTTCCAAAAGAGTCACATCCCATAACTCCGTCAGTCCTTCTCCCTCATTCACTCGTGGCAAGTCCCCTCACCATGATTTTTTCCCCCAATCAATAACCGACACATCACCCATCTGTATCCCTCGGTCATTGTCACCTTCCATCTCACATTCTAAATGACCCATTGGCCATTTATTACTGGATAACTTATCCGTTAACCAGTTGACCTATCCCCCACGCCCAACGTAAACCCTTTTACTCAAAATCACCCTCACTCTTCATTCCTTCACCATTTACCCACTCATCGCACCAGAGAAATCACCCCGTTTTCTTCTCCGTTATAGTCAATCGCCCCCATCTATAGTCTCCCCCGCTAACATTATTTTATTTGTAGGTATTGTTATAGTAATGGCGCCAAAATCAAAACAAACAGAAGGAGAGGAGAATCTGTTTCTCCCACCTCCTGTCGATCTCGACAGGATTCCACTAATGGACAAAGACTACTTAATCGCAGACACTAAGTGTGATTTCGACTTCGCAGACCTTCAATCATGGCTTAAAGAAGTTTTCCTGGACCAGAGTAATGAAATTGGACTATGGGAGTCCAACCTACCCCTGTATCTCTTCCCCTAGATTCACCATTTCCCAGAGTTCGCCCTCAAGTGCCAAGCCCACTATATTCCCGAGCAAAGAGCCATCGTATCCTCATCCCGGGAAGTTCTCTTCCTCATCATGCCAGAAACCATCGACCAAATGATGCAAATATCCCGAGCCGACTCTGCATCACCTTTTAACCTTGAAATCCTTACAGAGTTATACTAGAAGATGAATTTTCCTCAAAGAGCTCAAATATTTGAGCTTTTTCTTCCACAATCCACTCAGCTCCCTGCTACAAATCCCCCTTATCCTTCCTCCATGTTCTCAACCAAAGGAAACCAGGTTATCACGTCCCTATGTGCCTTGTTGGGTTATTATTTAGATCAGTGGGTAGATGAACCCATTCTGGGATTTTTGTCTATTTTCTCCACCGACGAGAAGCCTACTACACAGTTCAACTTCAGCACGTTCCTAGCGAACAATATTCACGAGCAATTCATCAATTTTGTCGCAGAAGCATATTCCGATATTCTTCAATACTGACATACCTGTTCATTTTCTTCCAAGCAGAAAAAAATTATTTTTTCATGCAGAAGATGGACAGAGATGGAAGACCCTAGGCAGTAACTGCATGGACTTCCTTGCTCAGACATAACTCCACGAAATCCAGTTTCAAGTAGTTCATCGATCAATTCTACCACCCAGTGGTGAGTATGCTCAGCCGCAGACCCGAACCCAGGATTAATGACAAAGTTCAGAGGATCCTACATCTCTCGAATCATACAAAGACTGGTGATTGGTACCTATACCAAGATCACACTGAGATTAGATTCTATGGGTGCAATTTGGCCCCATATAAACTGCCCAAATACTTACCTGTCAGAATTTTTTCTCTAGAATACATAAGGTAGATGATAAAATCGGATGATATCCATTTTGTGTCTTTAAAGAAGAAGCAACAACTCAGAATCAAAGGGCATATTGGGTCTTTCATCTACAATAATTGAGGCATCGGGGAGGAAGCAGACATGCTACTAAAGGAAATGAAATTCTTCATGAGTTTCACATGGCATTACAATACGTGCAGGATCATTTCAAAGATGAGGATAAAAAACAAGAATATCCCGTATGTCCACGAATCTAGGCCTGAGGTAGAGAAATTTGCAAACCAGACAGGATGGGAACCAAACACTTTGGTTGAAATAGAACAATAGGACCCCTCGGTCACTGTGTCATAGACAACCACACCATAGGCTCCAAAAGAGAAAAGGCCTAGGCAGGATCTGTCACCTCCTATCACTGAAGTGTCATTAGAAGAAATCCAACTGCATACAAAGAGGCCAAAAACCAGTCCAACTCCTGACCCAACTAGAGAAAAGGAAATTCCATCCAGTACAGTGACAGAGGTCGATCGGTCCCTCCTCAACACAAGAAACAAGAAGATTATAACCACTGTGTTACCAAAGAAGACTACAGACACTCCACCAATCAACCAGCCGGGCAAGACAGGACCAAAGTTGATCGTCTTTGAGAAATATGACTTGATCAAGAAAAAGAATCAAACTCTGACCAACAACACATATGCCCAATTCTGGAAGCAGACGTCAACTGCACAACACAGGCTGTTATCAGCGTTCGACACGAAGAAGGGCATAATTCACATGGAATTTCTCCAAGCATAGGTACCAGACCCAAAGGTAATCACCGACTATAAAAGGGAAAGATTTGAATTCCAGACCAAAGACATGCATCCTGCCGATCAAATGGATCTGCACAGACAGATGGGAGAAATGGCTTTCTCCACGCTAGCACATGCTTCCACTACTGCCTCCAGGTTACAAGTGCCTCTAAACAACATCCAGACACAGTTGAAGTTGGAGAAGATATCGTCCTTTGCCAAGGAAAATAGGATCAAGACATTGGAGGAACTGGTCCTCAAGATCAGGTACAATCCCTCGAATGTGAAAGTAGTCGAGGAGATGATCAAGAAGAAAAACGTAGACATAGCATCTTTGAGAAAACAATTGAAGCTGCCACCAACAGTAGACTCGCAGGTAAAGGAAATAGCAGAGACAGAAGGAGAAAAAGATGAGATTCTTAAGTTAATCATGGAGCAGAATGCACAACTGAAGGAAATGGAAGTTGAGATGGAGAAGCTAGTGAAAGAGAAAGAACAGTCGAAACCCATGGAAGTCATTTCATTGAGTGCAGTTCCACTCTCAGAAGTGAGCACAACATCACTAGTAGAAGTCCCATTGGTGAATCCACTGACATCTCTGGAAAAGGTGGTTGAATTGGCCAAATCTATGGAAGAGATGAACCTGCAGGAGACAGAGATTAGCAAGCTCAAAAAGGAGATTGAGAACCTTCAGGAACTCAAATCTTCTTATCAAACCAGTTTCTCCAAGGAAAAACATGTGTCAGACTAGCTCAAACAAGAGTTACAACAGCTTTGGAAGCAAACAGTGGCAGGTAAAACACTGGCCAAAGTCAAAGAAAATGGTTGGACAGACATCACCAAGTCTATGAACGAAATATGGCCAATTATGCATATTATGTTTGAGCAAAATGAATTGGTGCAGAGAAGTAAACATGCCATTAAGAAGATCAGATCAGAACTGGGAGAGATGCCCACACAGGCTAATGAAATCATCAAATTCTTGAATTCTAAAACCAGAGAGGAGCTAGAAGAGCTGAGAATTGAGGATAGAACAGAGACCATCCTTGAGGTCAAAAGAGTCTTGACCAAGAGAGGATTGATGCTACAACTAGAAGAAAAGGTTCAGGCCATGGACCTACAAGTACAAAAGTTTTTCAGCAAGATTGAGGCTCTACAGAAGAAAGGTCTTCCTGGTCTGAAGGTGATAAATGACAAACTGATGACACTCCCAGACTACAAAAAGAGATTGGCAGATGTGGCTAAGGATAGTTCGAAGTTTTCAGGAATTCAAGGTAGCATCACTGGCAAGGCATTCCTAGATGCACTTCAGTTGGACATCATCATTCAGCATGAGATCCGGTACATTTTCATCACCAAGCCTACTTTTGCCAAGTACACATAAATGGATGAAGTCTACCGAAGGCTACTCAAAGTTAGCGTTCTCAGTCATCTTCGATGGGAAGAGCTTTCTGACCTGATCGAGTAGTAGATGAGCTATCCCAGCCCAGTCAGTTGTCCAGTCAGATGAGGTCATGCGGAGGCCTCACCAACGGTTCACACAGAAAACAACATGCAATTGCGGCACATCATCAAACAGTTTCCTAGATTCTTGTAATTTGTTAAGTTAGTTAGGCTAAAAATAGATTTACCACATCCTGATCTTTAATGACAGGATCGTTTGTAATTTTGGGTTATAAATACTTCACTTTTCGAAGTATTGAGGGTTGATCTTCACGCCTTGCGAGCTATCAGACTATAATAGTTTTCAAGAGATCTTCCATTAATACACAGAGGCATTTTTACAGGATTCTTGCGTGTATTCACTGGTGATGTTTTCCTTTCTGAGTTAAATGTTATTCTCGCTTAGTTATCACACTGTTTGCTAAAACTAATCTTTGAAAGTAACGAACGTTGCAGGATTTATCTTTGTATACCCTATTTCTGAATTTAAAATATTTTAGTGTTTCATCTTCTGATTTTATGATAAAGAAATTCTTAATTGCTTCTTTGTTGTAACTGACATTCTCACCTTTTTCTGCTATTCCTCATTTATGCTATTAAAAGAATCCCGCCATTACATTATCTCGCCCTGTGAAAAGTTTCTTTGCTTTTTGGTTTAGATTTTATTTCATGATATAGACCCCATAGCCCAATGGATGTGTAAACTATCTCAGCCAACCCAACAAACACTACAACAACAAAACCAACATATTTTATTTACCTATCCTAATATTTTAAATTTGAAACATATCTAAATCATATAGAGAGATCCCTCTTTGAAGTTGGTAGGGCTAGATCCCAGCTTCGAAGTGGTTGGATAAAATTACCTCCCGTAGATTTCTTCTTTCCTAACAACCTATAGGAAATTTGCAGGGCATTAACACACGTGGTGAGGTCATGTATTTCTTTCATAAGTGTGCCTCCTGGTTACTGAATTTGAAATCTATTTAAAAATATATACATAAAACAAGTAAATAGATAGGTGACATATATGTCATGGCTAAATCATATGTATATGTAAATATCTAAATAGTATACGTTTTTTTTTTTCAATGTATGGGGCAGACCCCTGAATTGTTTTCGAGATTTTTTTGCGGCATTTTGCATGTATTTAGCTTGTTGATTTTGTGTGGCCCCTTTAGGGGCAGCCACCTATAGATTAGTGAGTGAAAAGTGATACAATGAAAATATATCAAGATTATATAATTACAAAATGACAATTACACCATTCAACCCAAAGGAATGGGTTGAGGCTCTTTGCGAGTGACAAAGCCACCATATGCATGAAAGCCCCAACTAACTTGTTGTATGGGGATTGGAAATTTAGTGTTTGAAATATAAAAAGTGTGATGGTTATCTACGCAAGTATAAATCATATTTTTAACATGAATTCACAAGTGAACTATTCAACCTATCTACACAAATCAAACATATAAACATTGGTATGTGTACCACAAATTTTGGAGTGAATGCAAGTGATAAGTAAAGTGAATATGAGAGTGATTGGGTAGATTTACCAATCAAAATGTGTGTTATCTTCGCTGCCCTGTTGGCCCCTTTGCCTCAAACAGGTCTCTAGGTGGTCCCCAACTGCTTAAGAGAAGCAAAGTGGGTGACCAGTTGTATCCTTGCAGGCAAACAATAAAATTTTAGTATTTATGCATGGAAAAAATAAAATAAACATAACAGAAATTTACACATAAGAAGTATATAACAGCCAACTAAGATGGTTGTCCTGTGGGGGGAAATTGACCAAAATGACCAATTTTCCTATTTGGGACAGCAAGGTTAATGGTAATAAAACATAACAGAAATATACATGAATAAAAATATAAAGCAAACAAGTATGGACAGCCAGCTAAGAGGTCTATTTAAGGGTTCTCCTAAGGGGCCCTAGGACTCCCAACCACTAGCTAAGGTTGAAAACAATTGAATACTTCAGAAAATATGCACTAAAACACATTAAACAAATTAAACCAAGTTGTTAGAAGATGAAAGTAAGCAAGTTAAACTCAAGGAAGCAACAAAAAATACCTAGCTAACCAATCCCTCCTAGAGATAACTAACATAGAAAGCATTTACCCCTACCCCTCAACCCTTAACCAACAAGTGACACATCCAACAACTAAAATCTAACAAGTATCACACACACAAAGAGTCTTGGAAATTTCTGCAGAGCTTTGTTACTATATTCATCCTCCCTTTTTACAATGCCAACCCTCTTATTTATAAAGGAGAGGTGAAGGCTTAGGTTTAGGTCACAAGACACTTGTCACTTTTGAAAAAGTGACAAGTGGACCAACCCTTCCATGTTTTACAGCCATAGGTGAAGTTGTTTAGGACAATTCTCAACCATCCATGGCTACCGGATTCACCGGGATGAAGCCCAAAGGTGTGGGGAATTCGTTGAGTTGATTAAGAGGGAAAGGGGCCTTTGGGATTTGGTCATTGTAAATAAGGAAATGCCCACTGTTAAGGCACTTTTCAGACCTGATTATACCCCCCCTTTTCTACCTATAAGTTTCCCTATGAGCTGGCCTAAGCATGGCTTCGATTTAGGCTTGTTTTGGTGAAGGGACCTCTTGGACCTGAAGCTTGAGAGGCTCTTCCCCTATAAAAAATAGCCACAAAATTGTTCTTTATTGTTCCCATGATGTATCTCTATCCACTATCTTTCATCTTCCTTTCGTTTGGCACAAATCTGACTCTGGATGAGTAAGATATGGCCTCGGGAAGGTATGTAGAAGGAGGCGACCGGGTGACTGATCAGGGAAAAAATTTGAAGTTGGGGTAAAATTATAGATTGGAAACTAGAATTGACATGATGATACAAGTCTGCATACCTGTAGCTGAAATGGGTTTTCCCCACCTGGCCCAATTTCACCGCAGAGGCCCCCAATTAGGCCTCATTCCGGCACATGCTTGTTGGGCCAAGAATGAGTTCTTGTCGCTATGGGACATGTCACTGAAAATATGGGCTGAATTTACTGAGGCGAATATCATGGATGCATTCTAAACTTCGCCCCGGTTGTTTCGACTATTCACAGGCGAAAATATGCCTCCGTACGACGAAGTTATAGCATTAAAAAGGCCAATGACCCTTCGAGGGGGGATTTAAATTTTAAACATATAGTTCTGAGACATATAAATAAAATTTAAAAATTTATTATAAATTTAAATAAATCTTATTTTTTTAACATATATAATAATATATAGGTATATATATTTCATATATATATATATAAAAATAAAACATAATTTAAAAATTAATAAAATAAAAAAATTTAACATAAATTAAACTACATGTAAAAGAAATTATATGAAAAAATTAAATTTTAAAACAAATTAACAAAGCCCCTCGAGCCTACGCCTCTGGTCGCCCATGTGACCAGGACGAGACCCAATCCGAGGCCACGGGGTATTGGAGGAGGCAGATGAGGTGGAGAGGGAAGGGGATGTGCTTGGGAAGGAGGGGATAGTGGTTGTGGGAGAGGTGGTCGTGCATAAAAGGATAAGGGGTCGGGGAAGAGGGGTACGGGGGAATGGAGGGGAGGGTGCGCGCGCGTGATCAGAGGAGATGAGGAGAAGATCGGGGTGTGTGGGGGATAGAGCAGAGGGGGAATGGAGGAGGAGGGGGATGAGGGATATGGAGGAGAGGAGGAGAGTGTAGGCGGGGGAGGGAGTGAGATGGGGTTTCGGGCATGGAGGGCGAGATGGAGGAGGAGGTCCAGAAAGGCTACGTGCATGTAGGTGGAAGGAGCATCATGTGCACGTGGGGATGGGGGGAGTGGAGAAAGCAGGGAGATGGGAGGTGGTGCGAGCTGGGAGAGGGTGATGAGGCCGAGTTGCAGAGGTGGTGAGGGGGTGGTGGTGGAACCTAGGTCATGGATGGGTGGCCAGCCACCCCAAAAAAAATTAAAATTTTAAAACTTTGGGCAAAGTGGGTTTTTGGGTTGTAAAATGGACGAGAAGTTCTGGGTTCAAACCCCCTCCCCAATTTTGAATTTCTGGGCAATTCTTGAATTTTCTGGGAGAAGGAGAAGGGGGAGGACTAGGGTTCAAAGCCCAGGGCTTCCCAGTGACATGCCTAGGCCTGCAATCTTTAGCAAAGAACTAAGAATTTAAAAAATTAAAAAGGATCCATGGAGGCTTGGGCCTGGTGCCTAAGAGGGGTTCAAATCCCCTCTCCTTTGCATATTTTACACACCCATAAGCCTAAACTTAGCAACCAACAAGAAAAATGAACCAGCAAGAAACATCACACTTGAACCAGGTAGAGAAATACCAATTTGAAGGAAAGAACAAAATTTCTTCATGCAAGATCTCAACACAACCAACAAAATTTTCCTTGGTTTTTGGAATTAGGATTGATGGGTTTACCTGGTTAACTGTTTGAAAACTGCTGCATGAAAGTTGGTTGCCCACTGCAGAGATGCAACTGCTGCCATGAAAACCTCCCTCTGCTTCCATAAATTCATGTTGCAGAGCTCCCCCCTTTGGCCAAATTGCCAAAACGGCTTGAGAGAGGGGAGAGGGGGGAGTTTTGATTTTTTCCAATTTTACAAAAAAAAACAATTTTCCCAAAAATTGCACGAGGCTACGTTCCTTCTCCCATATTTTCCAATTTTCTGAAAAAAATTAATAAAATTTTCCAAATAATATTTTAATATTTTTTGGAAAAAAGTGCAAGTCAAAGTTTGACTTTGACTTTGACTTTGACCTTGTTGATGTTAACTTAGCCCAAAAATCTTTCCCGGTGAGACAGTGTCGGAATCGGACGCAGGGCACGTCATTGGAAAGGTCTCAATGAGCCTGTCGGTAATATGTCATCACTAACTTGAGATAATTCCACCTCAGCCCTCAAATTCGTCCTGGAGCAGTGGTCACTTAAAACCCCTGACTTGTTGGTGGGCCCACATGACACCCAATCTTGCAAAAGGTGCCAAATATCCATACGATATCCAATCGAGGAAAATGAGGTATCGTCGGAAAGGTATCGATGAGTAATTCGGCAAGGTGACAAAACATTTTTGTTCTAGGGTAACTGATGACTGTCTTAGCTATTATGAAACCCTGCCATGCAAGTTGGTGGCCCCCCTTTGGCTGAAATCATTGACGAACTTGTGACAACTCTAACCAGGACATACGAGGTCGGAATGAGGAAAATGAGAAGCTGTTGGAAATTTATCTGAGTCTATTACAGCGTCGCATCACTAAACCTCTGATTTAGAACTCTGTAGCCACCAATTTTAAACCCTGAAGCACTGCAACCAATTTGGTGTCAGATAGTGGTCATGAACTTGCGAAAGCTCGTTCTTACCAACCGGGGGTCAAAACCAAGCACGGGATATACCATTGGAAAGGTATCGCACTGACCTACACCATTTATAGGTTTTATTTTCCTTTTGAGACCATAATCTAAATAGAATCAGACCAAGAAGTCACAGCTATTGGTCTTGGCTGTTCGATTGACGTTGACTTTGTGTCCCTCGTATGGGGTTATACGGACTCAGAATCAAGCTCATGATAGCTCGTTGAAAATATTTTCCTGATGCATACCACATGGAAGTGTTGTATTCCCTTAAACATGAACAAATTGTATCTTATTATTTTCATAAGGACCCCATCCCCAAGGGACCCGCCTAGTGATGGGCAAAGGGGACCAACGTTAAAATTCTTGTAAAGTGTGTGTTTAGCTCATGAAACCTGAACTGAACAACCTTGAAAAGAGGAATAAATTTCATGGGAAGGTCCACTAGTCCCTGAAGGCAACCAAATGATACTCTTTCAAGGGCAGAGGCCATAGTAACTATGACCCCCGCCACTGTCTTTGACTGGAACCATAGCACCAAGGGGCGTTTATGGAGAAGTAACTATGTAAAACACCATGTTGAGCCCAGAGAAGATTTTTGGTTCAACACCCCCTATCTTGATAGCCGAAATATTGGTCTAGGTCAAAGGGAAATAATAGGTTTTAAGATGATTTGATACCTTCCCAAAACAAGAACACTCTACAACATATATATAACAATTTCCAAGATCAATTATGCAATAAACACCTCTTTTAGACACTAGATAGTTTAGATTGCTATTGTTGTTGCAAATTGTAGAAGTAAACCAGTGTTATAACAAAAAAATATTATTTTTAACAACAATAAGAAGAAGTGCTCAGAAATTCCACAATTGACTATGAAAATTAAGCATGTGACCAATAGAATATTATCCAATTGTTAGAGGCAATTTATGAATTAGTTAAGACAACTTTATATGAGTGTATGAAAAAAATTAGAGTGATTTAAATGGTTGTAGAAAACCTTTATTAACAAAAAAAATTTATTTAGTGAGTTTTCTAAAGTTATTGTTGGTGTCGTTAGTAGAAAGCTTGAGAGTTTTGAGAGAGTAAGTTCATCAATCAATTCATTGTGAGAATGATTTAAGACTAGTGCCTTTAAGGGTTATGGAGTCTTTCAAATGTAACTAAGCTTGAAGGTTGGCCTACTTGAAACCTAAACCCCAAGGTGAAATAACAGTTGAGCCTTCGATCTTAGATATTGAGGAGAATAAATTATAGGGTGCAATCACATTTGGTCTCTAGAAGTTGTTCTTCCCTTCTTGTAGCTTCAACTAGGTCAAATATCAAAAGTCCATGGATAAAATCCTAAAGTGATAACACTTTAGGGCTTTAGGGTTCTAACCCTAGCAAGGAAAATTAACCAATTTAGGACAAATACAACCTTGTGAGAGGAAGAAGCACTTATGTTCCTCTCTTAGGGTTTCACCAAACAAGATTCCTTGAAAAAATATCAATTTCACCATAAACATTAATAGCAATAAAATAAATTGTAAAAATACACTTACTTCATCCAAGAAACCAAGAGAATGTAACCCTAATTGTATAAATATCCATCCAAACAAATTCATCCACAAGAGACGTTTCCAATCCAAGTGCATGAGAGAGAAGAGCTAGTTACCCATAAAGGGTGATAATTTTATATATGTTACCCACAAAGGTGAGTGAAAGATTATAAGAAATGAAAGTAAGGTTTAGCCTTTTTATATGAGGCTAAACTCACATATTTGTCAAGAACAAAATACAAATGGGTTTGACCCCTCATTTGACCTTTACAAATGCTAAAAGTGAAAAAGTAAATCATAATAGCTCACATGTGTGAGACATCAAGACTAGGTAAGGTGATTTCATTCTTCCATAGGCTAATGTAGGGCATCCAAAGGCCACGTGGAATCCTCCAAGATGAAACAAAGTCTGGGGGGGTCTCTCCTCACCCAAGGTCATGCCAAATCATCTCAAGTACATACCCATCCATCCATCCATCAAAACCTAGCCATGTCAAGCCCTATAAGGTGGAGACATTACCTCATGGGGAGGAAATTTGAGGTAAGGTCAGACCAATGTGGTCTGAAACCATTTTTTGGACAACCAACATTAAATTCCAGACAAACTAGATGGACTGAATTCCTTAGTGAATATGAGTTTGAAATTAAGCAGATTAAAGGCAAGGAAAATCAAATGGTCGATGCACTCAACAGGAGAGCACATGAGTGTTGGGTATGTGTTATATTCTTTGCACGAGTAGTATGTGTTTAACCTGTTTGGAGGAGCAATAAGTTGGATGAGAAAAATACAGGTTTATATTTAGGGACCTCATTTTTTGGGACTACATTATATTTAGGTGGTTTTGGGGCACATGGTTTATTTGTCGATGGTTTTCTATTTATGGTTAAGGAATTAGGGTTTTGGACTAATCCAGGTCATTGGGTTAGGGTTTTGGATTCCATTGGATCCTATATGTATTTTCTATTGTAAACATTGTAACACATGAATGAATATAGAATATGTTGGTTTTCCCGATTTGGGTTTCCAGGGGAAAAATCTCTGTGTAATGTTTGTATTTGCCATTGTATATTTTCTGTTCTTTTTCTGAATATCTGTTTGCAATAGATATTGTACAAGGTTAGAATTTACAATGAGATGCATATTGAAGCCATTAGGATGTACATGACTAATCTAAAAGATAAAATTATTACAACAATGAATTCAGATAAAAAATATCTAAAAATAAAAGAAACATTACAACAAGGTAATTTTCATTAGAAATTTAATTATTATGAGCTGAAAGAAGATGAAATTCTTGTGTACAAAGGCAAAGTATATGTTCCTAATTCCAATGAGTTGAAAAATGTAGTATTGAAGGAAATGCATAATGTCCCATATGTTGGGAACCCGTGATATCAGAAGAAAACTGCAATTGTAATAAGAAAACATTTTTGGCCATGAATGAAGGAAGAAGTGGATAATTATGTAGCCATATGTCTAGAGTCCTGGAAAGTGAAGAAAAAAAAAATCAACAGGATTGTTGTAGCCATTTCCCCTTCAGAAATGGAAGAGGGAAATTGTTACAGTTGATTGGCTCTCGTAGTTCTCCTATCATATTTTTTCTACTTTAGACTCCAAGGAAACTCTGACCATCAGAATTTGATGTTGTTCTCCACCTAGCATATGAGGCCACCATGTACCTACCACCTAGTCATTTGTTTCCACATGTAACTTCCACCTAGAATGACAGGTGGCACAAAAATTCCCACAAAACTCTGCCTCAAAGGGACAAAAGTCCTGACACATGGCATAATCTTTACTTGACACATGGAACCACCCATGTCATGACATGTGGGATGAGGTGGGTATACATGTGATCACGAGGTATTTGTTTCTATATTCCAGATGTTGGCATGTGTCCCAAGCACATTGGTTGGGGTGACATCATTCCCCTTACCACCATTCACCAAGGAACCTGTTCTGTATTCACGACAGATCGATGACTATGATCAAATCTCACTCTGACTCTGATCAATGGTCCAGGTCTACCCTCAAAGTCCCTCCTTCGGAGTTAAGCTCCTCCAAGGTTGAAATTTACTCTGAATGATATCGTCCAATGGATGGCTAGGATCTATTATCTCACCAGATTGACGGTCAAGATATAATCCCACCCTTACACCGACCAAGGGTCCATATATGACCATCGCACCAAATCGATGGCCACGATTCTTCGAGGAAAAACAAGGGTTTATCACTCACCAAGGAGAATTTTGGGGATTTACCCCAAATTGATGGCTCAACTCAAATACACCCTTACTTTAATCAACGGTCTAGATAATCCCTTGGAGTCTCCTCCATCGGAGTTCACCTCAACGACTTACTCCAATCAATACCCTGCGATGAATGGCTAGTGTTGGGTATGTTTTATATTATTTGCATGACTAGCTCCAATGTTTTCTACGTCGCGTCAAGCACCCAAGGTTTTGGGGGCAGTTCCCTCGAGAAATTTATTTTTTCCTCGGGAAATGTGCCACATTTTTGCCTCATTTTTCGATTCCATTGTTGGGTGGTTTTTCGACACATTGTTTTTTACCGATGGTTTTATATTTCCGGTTAAGGAATTAGGTTTTTTTATTAATCCAAGTAATTGGGTTATGGTTTTGGATGCCACTGGATCCTATATGTATATTGTATTGTAAACAATGTATCATTATGAATGATTATAGAATATGTTGGTTTTCCCAGTTTGGGTTTCGAGGGGAAAAATCTCTGTGTAATGTGTGTATTTTCCATTGTATCTTTTCTATTCTTTTATTGAAAATCTATTTGCAGTAAAATATTGTACAAGGTTAAAATATACATTTGGTATTAGAGCTTTGTTTTCTTCGGGGGGATGCCTTTGTGGTCAAGGATTTGGCTCGGGACTGTGATAAGCCTTATTACAATGGGAGATCTGTGGTATTGATTTTTCAGGTGAAAGGAAATGACAAGCAGTTTGAAAATGGAGATAAATAAGTTTAATGGGAAAAATGTTAAGTTGTGGAAGCTCAAGATGGAATATCTGTTGGTGGAAAAAGATCAATGGATCACGGTGGATCTAGGTACTGCACCTACAGGAACTTCAACAGATGATTGGAAAAATTTGGATTGGAAGGATAAGAGCACAATCTGACTGTGTCTCTCAGATTCAGTATTAATGAATGTGTCAGAGGAAGCTACAACCAAATACTTATGGGATAAGTTGGGGAAGTTGTATCAGTCTAAGTCCCTAGTAAATAAACTTTTCCTGAGAAAGAAGTTGTATAACTTGAGGATGAGAGATGGAGACTTGGTGGAAGAGAATTTGAACACATTCAATACTATGGTAAGTCAGTTAATATCTATTGAGATTAAAATTTTAGATGAAGATAAGTGTATCAGTTTACTATGCTCTTTACCAGACTCATGGGATAGCCTAGTTGTGGCCATAGGTAGTAATACAACTTCCTTGAAGTTTGATGAAGTTGTCTCATCCTTGTTTTTGGAGGAGATGAGACAGAAAAACATGGAAGGATAGAGAATCGATGCATTATTTGCAAGAGGACGCTCCCAGGAAAGAAATGCATCTAAGTCCTCAAGTGGGAGATCTAAGTCTAAGGGTAGATCTAAATCTCACGGAAAGTTTGTAAAGGTATGTTGGAGATGTGGAAAAGAAGGGCACTATAAGAAGCAATGTAGATCCAAAATTGAGAAATAGAAGGGATCTAAAGAAGCTCCTTCTACAGAAGAAAATATCTCCAAGGAAGAAGGAGGAGATGTGTACTTGGATTCTTTAAGAACACATGCAGATCATGAAGCATGGTTGGTTGAATCAGGGGAATCCTTTCATATGAATCCCCACATGGAGTGGTTCTATGAATATGAAAGGTATGATGAAGGTAATGTTTTCCTAAGTGATGACTCGACAACCAAAATCATAGGAAGAGGAAAATCCAAGTTGAGTCTCATAGATGGAAGGATTAGAACATACTTGGTTTTCTGCACATCCAATGTTTGGCCAGAAATTTGATTTCTGTAAGAAAAATGGATGATGCAGGGGTAAAAACAATATTTGAAAAGGAAACATGTCAGATGGTTCGAGGAGTAATCGTGTTGTTGAAGGGAGTTTGGTTTGGAACTCTGTATATGATGCAAGGAATCACTATTAGTGATGGGTGTAATAGTTCCATTGTTCCTGAGATTGGAGTTGAAGAAGAAAGAACTCCTACAGTCTCTGGAGAAAAGGTTATGTTGTGGCATAAAAGACCGAGGCATATCGGAGAGAAGGGTCTTCGACTACTACATGGTAAATGTATGGTTGAAGGTATGTCTAACTGCTCTCTGGATTTTGATATTTGTGAAAATTGTGTATAGGGGAAGCAGAATCGGGTAAGATTCCCCTCTAGTGCAATGAGGGAAGAAGGAATTTTACAGCTAGTTCACAGTGATGTGTTTGGACCTGTGTCGGTTCCATCATTGGGAAAATATATGTACTATGTATCATTTATAAATGAATTTTCGAGGAATACTTGGATATATTTCCTCAGGAAGAAATATGAAGTATTTGACAGGTTTAAAGAGTTTAAGGCTCTTGTCGAGAATCAAACAGAGAAAATAATTAAGGTGTTGAGGACAGATAATGGCAGAGAGTTCTGTGGGAATGAATTTGAAATATTCTATAAGAAGTGAAATATATAAAGGAAAAAGACTACTCCATATACACCTCAACATAATGGAGTTGTATAAAGGATGAACAAGACACTGATGGAAAAAGCAAGGTGCATGCTCAGTGGTGTCGAGTTAGGGAAAAAATTATGGGCAGAGGTAATGAGTATTGCATGTTACCTGGTTAACATATCACCCTCATCAACGTTGGATGAAAAGACTCCACAAGAGGTATGGAATGGTAAGAAACCTTCTATCACACATCTCAAGGTATTTGGTTGTGAGGCCTATGTTCATGTTCCAAAGGAAAACAAGAGTAAGCTAGATAAGAAGGCTGAAAAGTGTATCTTTATTGGGTATAAAGATGATCTCAAAGGTTGTAAGATTTGGAACCCAGAAACTAAGAAGGTTTTGTATAGTCGAGATGTGGTATTTACAAAAATGAAGGATGTTGTTAAACGAGAAGTCCTACCAAGTAAGGAAGAACCAGAGAAAATAGAGTTTGATTTAAAGGATGATGAATCCGACTCTACAGAAGAACATGAATAATAAGAAGAAGATCCTTATATTTCAGTATTGAGGAGATCAGTTCAAGAAAGAAGGCTACCAGAAAGGTATACTCCATCTAATTTCCATTTAAATTTTTCTCTATCTATTACTGATGATGATCCTAGAATTGTCAGGGAGGAAGTGGATTCAGAGGATGGAAAGCTCTAGAAAAAGACCATGGATGAAGAAATGGCAGCCTTGGATAAGAATGAGGCTTGGTATCTAGTGGAGTTGGTGACTAGAATAAATCCCATTGGAAGCAAATGGGTATTCAAAAACAAGCTGAATGTAGAAGGAAAAGTGTAGAAATACAAGGCTCAGTTAGTAGAAAAGGGTTATTCCCAGGTTGAGGGAGTTGATTTTGGTGAGATTTTTTCTCATGTTGCCAAGTTAACTTCTATAAGTTTTTTGTTATTTGTTCCTGCTGCATTTGATTTTTAAGTAGAAAAGATGGATGTGAAGACAACATTCCTACATGGGGATCTAGAAGAAGAAATCTATATGAAGCACCCAGAAGGCTTTGTTGTGAAGGGAAAGAAGGAGATGGTATGCAAGATGAAAAAGTACATGTATGTTTTAAAACAATCACCAAGGATGTGGTATCAAAAAATTGATACTTATATGATGGGACTTGGCTTCACAAGAAGCAAAGAGGATCATTGTGTGTATTTTAAATTAATCGGTGATCATTTGATTTATTTGGTCTTGTATGTGGATGACATGTTGCTGATAGGAAACAAAAAGGATATTATCGAGGATGTGTAAACTTAGTTGTCCTCTAAATTTGACATGAAGGATCTTAGTGCTTCAAATTTCAATTCGGGCGTGGAAATTAAAAGAGATCTGAAAAAGAGGAAACCATGGTTAAATAAGATAAAATATGTCGAGACAATATTGCAAAGGTTTAATATGCAAGAATGTAAACCAGTCAAGGTCCCTATTCCTGTTGGTGTAAAGTTACATGTGGATCAGTGTCCCAAGACACAATAAGAGGAGGAGGACATGTCTCGTGTTCCATATGCGAGTGCAGTTGGAAGTTTGATGTATGCAATAGTTTGTACTAGACCAGACATTGCACGTGCAGTGGGAGTTTTGAGAAGGTATATGTCAAAACTAGGGAAGGAGCATTGGACAATAGTAAAAAAGGTTTTTAGGTATTTGCATGGAACTGCTAGCTATGGATTGTGCTACGAAGGAAGACTAGGATTGGACAGAGTGTTGGACATACATGGATTTGTGGATGCAAACTAGGATGGAGATGTGGATCGTAGGAGATCTACAAGAGAGTATGTGTTTAACCTGTTCGGAGGAGAAATTAGTTGGATGAGCAAAAGATAGGTTGTAGTGGCACTTTCGACTATAGAAGTTGAATAAATGGAAACCACTCATCCATGTAAGAAAGAAGTATGGTTACAAAGATTGTGTTCAGGTATTGGGTTGGTACAACAAGTTGTAAGGATAGATTGTGACAGTCAGAGTGAAATATTTCTGGTGAACAACACAACTTATGATTCAAAGACAAATCATATTGATATTTAATATCACTTTGTGAGAGATATGGTTGAAGAAAAGAAAGTGTTTCTAATGAAGGTGTACACTTTGAAGAATGTTGCGGATTCATTAACAAAATCTGTGAGCACATTCAAAGACAAAGCATATTGATATTTAATATCACTTTGTGAGAGACATGGTTGAAGAAAAGAAAGTGTTGCTAATGAAGGTGGACACTTTGAAGAATGTTGCAGATTCATTAACAAAATCTGTGAGCACATTCAAAGACAAAGCATATTGATATTTAATATCACTTTGTGAGAGACATGGTTGAAGAAAAGAAAGTGTTTCTAATGAAGGTGGACAGTTTGAAGAATGTTGCAGATTCATTAACAAAATTTGTGAGCACTGAGAAGTTCTCTTGGTGTAGAGGATCCATGGGCATTACTTCCCTGGATTGTTGACTATGTAACCCTGTAACCCCCTATATGCAAAGGCAACAACATGTGGGAGAATGTTGGGTATGTGTTATATTCTTTGCACGACTAGCTCTAGTGTTTGCTACATTGTGTCAGGCGTGCAAGGGGGTTTGATGGGGGGAAATGCCCCCAAGAATTTTTTTCCTTAGGAAACGTGTCACCTTTTTTCCTTGTTTTTCATGTCACCTCGATTTTCATGTCCATTGTTGGGTGGTTTTTTGGCACATGGTTTTTGCCGATGGTTTTCTATTTTCGGTTAAGGAATTAGGGTTGTTGACTAATCCAGGTCATTGGGTTAGGGTTTTGGATGTCGTTGGCTCCTATATGTATATTCTATTGTAAACAATGTATCACTATGAATGATTATAGAATATGTTGGTTTTCCCAGTTTGGGTTTCGAGGGGAAAAATCTATGTGTAATGGATGTATTTTCCATTGTATATTTTCTATTCTTTTATTGAAAATCTATTTGTAGTAAAATATTGTATAAGGATAAAATCTATAGCTAGGACCTATTATCTCGCCCGATTGACAGATGACATTTAATCCTACCCCTACCCCAACCGAGGGTCCATATCTAACCGTTGTGCCAAATCGACAACCATAATCCTTCGAGGTAAAACAAGGGTTTTCTTGGGCTTATCAGTCTGATTTAGGACTTAGTCAAGTTAATGAATATTTCTTGATTCCTTTCAAGACTTAACAAGTTTCAAGAGTTCTCACCTTGGTCCAAGGAATTACTTTTCCTACCCAGGGTAACATTGTTTCATCTTATCCTAGAAGGTTCCTTTGTTGCAGGGATCCAAACAATGTGACACGAAGGTGCACATACACACACACATATAACTAATCACAATAGAACATACAATAAGTAGTGATGTTGGTTCGTCTTTCAAATTAAGATGTAAAAAAGATTCATATTATTTTCATACTCAAATGAATATGTAATTCATCCCCTTCTAGAGTTAACCATTACACAAGATTATCACAGAAAAATACTCGCATATATTTCACTAAAGATAGAATTTGTTTGTAACCAAGGACATAATACTTTCATGCAGATATATTTCATTCAAATTCGAGGTTATTTCTAGGAATACAATGTAAAATCATAAGTTAGGTATTCATGTCCAAAACTCACCATGCAAATAATTCAACTACATACATATTCAATTCAATGCATCGAAAGATAAACAAGTTGCTCATCTAAAATTTAGAATATGATGGCAATTATTGAAGGGTGTGCCGCTCTCCATCCAACCATAGGAAAAGTTTCACCAGTCACCACTACAACCAAACACCCCCAAGCCAGGTTATGATGCCATGAGAGGATATCCAGTTTTTCAACAAGTTTCCAGGGAGTAACTATTAATTCTTCACTTCTCTTTTTCTTCGAAACAGAGAGTTCTCTCCTCTACCCTCTCCAATGCTCAGGCTTCCCCCCCCATGTGTCTTTTTATCTCTCTCCCCCGTTCCATGTCCTCTATCCCTTATTTTCATTTATTCTCCCCCATGACCTTGTGGGTCATGTCAGAAGATTCTTGATGGGTACTCTTCCCATCCTTCATTGATTCTCGAAGGGGACTACCCAACTACCAGCCTGACTAGAAATCAAATCTATGGGGTTGAGGATAGTTCAGACTCTACATTGCTTTAAATTGATAGGGTACTACATGGAAGGTTCATTTCAACTAGTAATAGATTCCCTATTGCACCATTCCTGTCATGACATCGTAACCTGTGAAGGAAATCCTTTCAACAGTATTTCAACATCTCCATGTTGCATTAATAACCAAATATTTACATTACACAATTAATCAAAGCTCCATTTTCTTTCATTGATCACATAATAAGCATGTCTATAGTTTTTTCATGATAGTGATTATATTTATAGACTAATGGAAACATGGGTGTTACAATCCCCTCCCCCTTAAAGGAACACCTCCTTTGGTGTTATATCTACAGTGAAAAATCTATATACTGTAGTGAACAAAAATGTGTATGCATGTTTCATGGAATCCTTCAGTTACCATGTAGCTTCATTGGGACCAAAGTGTTTCCACTACACCTTGACCTATGCAATGGTTATGATTCTGAGTTGGATCACTTTCCTGTCTAGGATACATTACGGTTCTAGAAGGAATTATACCTTTGAATCCACCTGGATCAGAGACCATTCAATTATGTGAGCAGAATCATGTACATATTTCTTTAATAATGAAACATGGAAAACATTATGTGCTTTCATTGTGCGAGGTAAATCTAATCTATATGCTACAAGTCCCACTCTGTCTAGAATTTTAAAAGGTCCACAAAACCAAGGTGCCAACATGGAACAAGTTACCATCCTCAAGGAACTTCTTTTGGGTCTAACTCAGAGATACACATGATCCCCTACTTTAAAATATTTACGAGTCCTCTTGTTTTCTGTATAGCTCTTCTGCCTGTCCTAGGCCACTTTTAGATTTTTCTTTATTTGAGCTACTTATTGTTCCAACTCCTTTATCGCGTTTGTCCCAAGTGCAATTATGTCCACTGGATTATCCCAAATTATTGGAATTTTGCATTTTCTACCATAGAGAGCCTCAAAATGACTCATTTTCAAGGATTGTTGATAGCCATTGTTGTAGGAAAATTCTACCAGTGGTGAGTATTCTTCCCATTTCTTGGTTTGATGAATCACATGATTCCTTAAGATGTCTTCCCATACTCATTTTACCCTCTCTTTATACCCATAAATTTGACCATAAATTTGAGGGTGATAGGTTGTACTAAATAACAATTTAGTTCAAAAACCAACAAATAGAGATTTCCAAAATTCTGAGGTGAATTTTGTATCTCTATCAGGTATGATTTCCCTAGGCATCCATGTAGTCTAAATATTTATTTCATAAAAATATTGGCAATATTTATTGCCTTGCAATTGGATTTTATCAGAATAAAGTGAGTAGCCTTGCTCAACTTGTCCACAACTACCATAATGCCAACATTTTGTTTGGATGATTTAGGTAATCCTATGCTAAAATCCATGGAGATGGTTTCCCATTTCCATTCTGGAATAGGTAGGGGTTGTAGCAGACCCGATGGATGATTGTGTTCCACCTTAACCTATTGGCATTCCAAACATTTAGCTAAATAATCATCTATGTCCTTTTTCATTACTGGCCAATAAAACAATTTCTTACCCGTTGTAATCATTTTTTGATAACCAATATGACCAGTATATGGTATTTTATGCAGTTCATCCATGATGAACCTCTTCAATTCATCACGATTTGGGATATAAAACCAACCTTTGTAGGTTAATAAGCCATCATTCAACAATTGTTAGGCATCATATTCCAGTCCTGTGGGTTCTTGTTCTAGATATGTCTTTATAGTTTTGAAAAATTCATCTGCTTCTTGTGCACTTTTGAATCTTTCCCTAACATTTAATTCATAGGTGCTTATAACTTTCAATTGAATCGATTTCATGCTTATATTAAGGGTATAAACCAATCCATTTTATTTTCCCTTGATGTGTTTGATTTCAAAATCAAATTCACTAAGGAGACCCATCCATCTAGCTTGTCTAAAATTTAGTTTGGGCTGGTCAAACAAATACCTCAGTCCAATATGGTCTATCATAAGCACAATTTTTCTTCCTAGGAGGTAATGTCTCCACATTTTTAAGGCATGCACTATGAAAACTAATTCTAAGTCATGGGTTACATAATGAATTTCATGTTTATTCAATTTCCTAGATTCGCAACAAACGACATGCCCTTCTTGCATGAGGACTCCTTTGAGTCCTCGTTTGAAGGCATATGTGCATACACGAAAATCCTTGTCTAGGTCTTGAATCTTCAACACAGGTGCATTGGTCAATAAATGTTTCAGGTGCCAAAAACTCTCTTCACACTTGGTTGTCCAAACAAATTTGACTCCCTTTTTTTAAAGGGAGGTGATTAGAAAACCAATCTTGGAAAACCCCTTTATGAACCTTCTATACTACCCTGCTAAGCCCATAAAGGATCTGATATTAGTTACATATTTTGGTGTAGTCCAATCCATAATGGATTTGATCTTGTTAGGATCAAATGTCACTCCTTCCTTAGTGATGACATGCCCTAAGTAGTGGACTTGTTTTTGGAAAAAGTCACACTTACTAAAATTTGCATAGATCTTATGTTCTTTCAGCACTTGAAGCACTAACTTGAGGTGATATTCATGCTCTTACCTTCTCTTATAATACATTATGATATCATCAATGAAAAAATAACACAAATCTGTCCAAAAAATTGTTGAGCACGTTATTCATCAAACATATGAAGGTGGTTGGTGCATTGGTAAGCCCAAATGGCACCACCACAAATTCATAGTGACCATACCTTGTCCTAAAGGTTTTTTTGTGGATGTATTCATCCTTAATATAGACCTGATGATATCCAGACCTCAATTCAATCTTGGAGAAAATTGTAGTGCCCCTTAATTGGTCAAATAAATCATCAATTTTTGGCAAGGGATATGTATTCTTACTTGTCATTTTGTTGAGTTGTATGTAATCTATGAAAAATTTGAGTGTGTCACCCTTTTTCTTCAAAAACAAGGTTGGTGCTCCCCAAGGAGACACACTAGGACAAATATAACCCTTTTCCAACATCTCCTTCAGTTGTAATTTGAGCTCAATTAGCTCTGGGGTACTCATCCTATAAGGTGCTCCATACATTGGCACTGCTCTAGGTACAAGCTCTATTGAGAAATCAATGTCTCTTCTTGGAGGTATACCTGGTACCTCTTATGGAAATACATCCTTATACTCTCTCAATATAGGATGGTCCTCTAGAATCGACTCATTGTCCTGAACATAGTTCATAACTTGTATTGTATATAAATGGCATCCTTTTCTACAATACTTATTCACTTGAAGGGATGATATTTGTCTCACCGAGAAAGGATTTTGAATTACTTGTAGGGTCCTTCTCTTCCCTTCCTAATATCACACTCTAAGGTTTTATTATAATAGTCCAACTTGGATTTATGGGAATCCAACCAGTCCATTCCAATCAACATGTCATAAGATCCTAAAGGGAGTATGTTTAGGGTTGCTTGGGTAGACAACCCATTCATAATGAATTGGCATGATAGTATGACCTCTGCAACCTTCCTCTTTGTCCCAGTGGCCAACTGCACCATCCATATTTTAGAATGTTTCACTTGCTATAATTTACATCTCTCAATAGTTTGAGGGGAAACATAACTCAAATTAGAACCAATGTCAATTAGAATAGAAAAAATATGGTTGGTAATAATGCCTTCCATTTACACCACTGAGGCTTGGTGGTCGGCTTGTCTATTATCCAAGGATGCATGAATATGTATCATTCTCCTGGACACATAATTAACTATGGTATCCTCCTAAACATTGTAGACCCTCCTACTGTATGGCTTTCTATGAGGGCAGTCCCTCAGTAGATGTTCTTATCCACATCCCCAACATTTAAATGGATCTCTCTTTGTACTATCGGTCTTTCCTGATACTGATCCAAAGGTTTTATTTCCACTCTGAGAGGGAAAGGTCTGTTGATTCACACTCTTAGTGGGAAATCTAATCTTAGAACTCTTCCCATAATTATTAAACTTGGATGGTTTAACCCCTTTCTTCTTGAATCCTAGTTTACCTTTCCTCTTCCAGTCCTTGTGATATTTTTCCTTGTGGTTGAATTGTTCATAGTAGTACCTAGCCTTCCAAATGGCTTCTTCCAAGGTATTTGGTTCATCAAAATAAATTATGTTCTAGAAGGATTGAGGCATCCGACTAAGGAATCGTTGCATCTTCATATTTTATTCCTTTATATAGGGCACATACCGCAAAAACTCCATAAACTTGTTGATATATTCATATATGGTGAGTTGTCCTATTTTGAGTTCATAGAACTCCTTAGTCTTGTCATCATAGTACCTTTCATACATGTACTTATTCTTGAAGTATTTCTCAAATTTTCCCCAAGATATCTCCTTCTCACAGATTCCCTTTGCATTTCTAAGGTCCTCCCACCAGATAAAGGCCTTTCCATTCAAGTTAAATATAGTTATTTGGGCCTTCAAGTTTTCAGAGTAGCCATGAACTATGAAGTATTGTTTTAGACCAAGTATCCAAGATTCTTCTTCGTTCCCCTTTTTTATTTCCCGATCAAAAGTGGGTGTCTTGGATTTCTTAAATACTTTAGGGTCACCTCCCTTGGAGTGTTTCCTCATCTTTCTTTTCTTATGAGAATGTGAACTGGTCTCACTGCTAAATAGTTCCTTGGATATTTCTTCTCCTTCACTAGAGGAATATTTAGATGAACCCTTGACTTTGGCATGCCTCTTGGCTCAATGTCAAGACTTCTTGGGAGTGCTTCCTCTTGCATTACTACTTTCAGGACCATGCCTTTGTATCTGAGGTGGACTATTTATTTTCTTAGGATGATGTTTGCCCACATTACTGGCTACTGGCCCATGCTGCAACTGTCTCTATTTATCTAACAATATTTGTAGCAATACCACATTTATTTCATTTTTATTTTTCGTTCTCTTTCATAAGCTTCTCATTATCGGCCTTAAATATTTGTATCTATGACATGAGACTTCTTATATTCTCAGCCAAATACGGAGGGGTTTACACCACTCTCCTTTCATAAGAATCTTATTCTCTATTAAGGGAGCTCTCTCCCATCTCATGATATGTCACCATTATTTATGTTGTAGTTTTCCTTGCTTTCCACTGACTGTTTAAGTGTTGATAACACCATTTCTTGTTAGTTGATTATCCACTAATATATTAACACTACACATAATTTGTAAGGTGAAATTAGCTTCATCATTTAGCATATAACATCGACATACAATTCATATTTAAACATGTAAAAACAACATAATATCTCATCCTTCTTTTCAGTAATAAAGTTTAAATAAACTCTTATGGATAGTGATACAGGAGCATCATCAGTCTTGAGATTTAGTTGTTATTTGATTACCCAGTGAAGAGCTCATTGAATTCCATATGCTAGGTAAAATAGTGACTCGGGGACCTCTAGATCAAAAGATTGATCAAGATCCACTATTGAATCGTGAAATCCATGATCAAATCACTGATGATACAAGTTATACTCGTGATCATTGAGCATGATCATATCAACGATCCACATCATTGTATACCATGGAAATAATTGTTGATCACATGTAAGGATCGATGGTTCATATCAAAAGGTACACACTTAAGTTATATGGAAGTTAACACAAAGTTACCCCATGCTGGTGGTATCGTAAAACCCACTAAGGGACACGTAGTGGTCACTAAATCCACAACGACATTCTTGAGGTTGGTTTCATTGCTACCTCATGAATTCTCGCTATACTAAGGAGAAATACCACTTGGTAAAAAGTGGTAAAGCGCTGAAAGGAATAAGTGCTTGGTCATATGGCTTGGTTTTATGGGAAAGATATTAGCACCCTACCTATAGTATTGGGATTGTTGGCTTGCACATAGGACATAACCGATTGTTTGAGGAATTTGGAATAACCCAAGAAGAATTTTGGGCCACCGATTACATGTGTCAAGGAAATTGATTGCAAAATTGTGAGCAAAGTACAAGAACTCTACCAAGATTGTGGGAAATCGACCTTTTATAAGGTCATCAAATAGAGTAGGGTAGGGTTCCCTCCCCATTAAAATTTATCTAATAAAATTTACCCCTTCTCAAGGGAACCTTATATTCTGATTGTCAAGATATTTCCAACGACTATTACCATGCTCCAAACCATGCTCTGGATCAAAATTTATGGCCCCTTAATGTTTTAGAGTCCTTAATCACCATATCTGCCTCACTTCCATGTGAAATCCATGTGACTACTACCATGTGTGTCATCCAACCTAGCACTGGAATGGAATCTTCCACGTATCCACTGGATCCTCGATCTATCTGTTTCTCCAATTCAACAACTAGGATCCATTTAGAGTTCTCCACGTGCATAACAATCAACATCCGAACTGCTTCTAGTTCTTCCCTGGATCCTTGTGGGAATCGCCAAGATTGACCACTTATATTGCATCTATCCATTATGTTGAATGATGACCCAGATAACCCAGATTAGCTTTCACAGTCACTCCGTCAGAGCTCACCTACCCATGGTGAATCAAGAACTCCGACATGAAAACTCTAAAGGACAGTCAAAATCTTCCCATACCCCTTAGCTATGAAGAGTAAGATCATGCCACCTGTCTTGGGATTTTAACGCAATAAGGTCCACGGTTGTATTTCTCTAAGAAATCACAGGAATCCATGTGGCCTTCTCTAGACATGTTGGCATTGTAATGTCATTCTTCCTTCATCCTTTCCCATACGATTCTCGCACCTTTCGATGGCTGAGATCGCTCCTCAACTAGTCGTGAATCTACAGTCCATATTGGCTCTTATATTTATTATGTCGGAGTGGTTCTACTTCGGTCTCCAAGGAAACTCTGACCATCGGACTTTGATCTTGTTTTCCACCTAGCATCTAAGGAAACCCTGTACCTACCACCTAGAAATATTTTTCCATGTGTACCTTCCACCTGGCACAACATGTGGCACACACGTTCCCATGAAACTCTACCTCAAAGGGTCAAAATTCCATGACATGTGGCACAATATTTACTTGACACATGGCACCACCTATGTCGTGAAACATGGGTTGAGGTGGGTCTACACGTCATCATGGGGTATCTGTTTCGATCTTCTAGGTGTTGGCATGTGTCCCAAGAACATTGGTTGGGGTGATGGCATTCCCCTTACTAACATTCACCAAGGAACCTATTAGGTCTTCACAACAGATTGACAGTTATGATCAAATCTCGCTATGGCGTCGATAATTTTTTTAGATCTTCCCTTGGAGTCCCTCCTTTGGAGTGAATCACCTTTGGGACTGCAACTTGCTCTGAATGATATCCTCCGATGGATGGCTATGATCTATTATATTTCCATATCGATGATCGACCAAGGGTCTAGGGGTCCAGATCTGATCATCGCGCTAAATCGATGGGCCATGATTCTCCGAGGAAAAATAAAGGTTTATTACTTGCCAAGGAGAATGTTGGGCCTTTACTCCAAATTGATGACTAAACTCAAATATTATGTTACTCCAATCAACATTTTAGATCATCCCTCAGAGTCTCCTCCGTTAGAGTTCTCCTCAACAAATTACTCTAATCAGTACCCTACGATGAATGGCTAGGACCTATTATCTCACTAGATTGATGAACACGATTTAATATTTCCCCTACCTCGACAGAGGGTCTAGATATAATCATCGCGTCAAATCAATGACTACGATCTTCTGAGAAAAAACAAGGGTTTTCTATGGCTTATCATTCTGGTTCAACACTTGGTTAATTTCATGAATATTTCTTGAGTCCTTTCAAGCATTAACGAGTTTCAAGAGTTCTCACCTTGGTCCAAGGAATTCCTTTGCCTGCCCAGGGTACCTATGTTTCATATTATCCCTCAAGGTTCCTTTGTTGCAAGGATCCAAACACTACGACATGCAGGTGCACACACACACACACATATAATCACAACAACACCTACAATATGTAGTGATGTTGGTTTGTGTTTCAACTTAATATATAACAAAGATTTAGATTATTTGCATACTCAAACGACTATGTAATTCGTGTCCTTCCAGAGTTACCCATTACACAAGATTATCACAGGAAAATACTCACATCTATTTTACTAAAGACAAAGAATATTTATAATCAAAGACACAAGAATTTCATACAAATATACTTCATTAAAATTTGAGGTTATTTCCAGGAATACATAGCAAAATCACAAGTTAGGTATTCACGTCCAAAACTCACCATGCAAAGCATTCAACTACATACATATCCAATTCAATGCGCAAAAAGATAAACAAGTTACTCATCTAAAATTAAGAAGATGTTGGAAACTAATAAAGGTCGTGTCGATGTCCATCCAACCATAAGAAAAGATGCACCATTTACTGCTACAACCAGCCACCCCTGAGCTAGGGTATGATTCCACGAGAGGATATCTAGTTTTTCAACAAGTTTCCAAGGAGTAACTATTACTTTTTCAGCTATTTTTTTCTTCGAACCATATATTTATCTCCTCTACCCTCTCTAATGCTCAAGATTTTCCCCCAGTGTGTCATTTTGTCTCTCCCCCCGTTCCCTATCCTCTATCCCTTATTTTTGTGTATTCTTCCCCTCATGGATCGCATCAGAAGCTTTCCGATGGATACAATGCCCATCCTTCATTGATTCTCGAAGGGGACTACCCAACTACCAACCTGACTAGTAATCAAATCTCCAGAGATGAGGATAGTTCAAGGTTTTCATTTCTTTAAATTGACAGGGTATTGCCTGGTAGGGTCATTTCAATTAGTAATATCTTCCCTCTTGCACCATTCCTCTCATGACATTGTAACCTATGAATAAAATCATTTCAACGGTAGTTCAACATCTCCCTATTGCATTAATAACCAAATATTTACATTACACCATTAATCAAAGGTCCATTGTCTTTCAATGATCACATAACAAGCTTGTTTATAGTTTTGGTCATGATAATGATTATATTTACAAACTGGGGGAAATAGGGGTGTTACACTTATCCAACCTATGTTAGGGGTCCTGATAAAATAATGGAACATTCATTGGGTTAGTCCTAATATGAATGGTACATTCCTTGGGCTAACCTTGATAAATTAGTGGTGCATTCCTTGGGTCAGTGGATTGAGAGGAATACAAGATTTTGATTGGAACTGTAGCTGGAGTATAAAATTGCAAAATTTTATTTCTAAGTATTGTGATGTAAATGTGCATATATGTATATCGACATACTGTGCACCAAGGATGATGAACAATTGTAGGGGAGGGGGAATGTAATGTCCCCACTATAATCCCCAATTTAATTAATTCTTAATGTAGATATAATATGGGGCTACGACCAAAGCGATGTATATGTGAATGTATTTCTGAATGGTAATAATAAATGTGATTCTGTATGCCAAGGGGACATGGACATAGATGGGGGATCCAAGGGGGAATTACCCATGTCTATTAGTTCCACCCGCATTCCTGAATTTTATTATCATTTGTATTAAACTCTATTTTTTTATTCAGTGTCCCCAAAGCCAATCATTGAATGCATATAAGAGGGTGGGTGTTAGAAGTCACATCCCATAGTTATTGGGAGCATGGGGACTGAGTACAATCAACTTGGGGAAGTGTGCGAGTCGAGAAAGAAAGCCAAAGATGAGTTTGTATAGGAGTTACAACAGTTTTTACAGTTAATGCTTTTGCATGAACAACAAGTAGAGAGGGAAAAAAATAGAGCTTAGAGTTGGAGCATCCATGGAGAGTGAATTCTAGAGCATGTTGGAGAATTTTTGGAGCATTTGGGAACTGATGACTAAAGAGCCAGGTTATTAGGCCTGAAGAGTGAACTCTTGTGTGAATTTTACTGTAATAGCAAGGACATGTTATTATTGTTGGTAGTTTTCCTAGCAATGAGTTACCTTGAGTTCCCAATAAATAGATTCCTATTTACTTGTGCCAGAAAGACCTTGATAAATGAATGGGACACCCAAGGGACTCAGATTAGGGAAGGGGTACATTCCTTGGGTTGGGAAGGTTGAGAGGAAGAGAGATGGTATAAAATCGGGATAATTGTAAGAGAATACCAATGGGTTGTGGGATTTATGAGTTGTGAGTGGATAGTGAGAGACTACCCTCTTTTGTAGAATTCTAGCCCCAACTCAAGGGTGAATTGTTGTTGAGATATGGAACATCAATTTTATGGTTGGGTGGAATGTCCATCCCAAGCAATTGGCTTCACAACTGTTTATAATATATAAGTGTTTTATCTTGTCTCTATTTGTGTTATGAGCTTATTTTCTATGTATTAACTCTATAATTGAGAATGATTTATATGTTGTTGTAATGCGCTATTTACTGCATTAATGTGTGATTTTAGAATGTTGTAGATGCATCTAATTTATGGTAATAAACATAAGTTAAATATGTATGTAATTCATAGTTGATAAGCTACAATAAATTAGTTACTTAGAAAATGTATTTTTTTTCTTAATTTTTATGAGTATTCCACACGCAATGGACCTCAACTGGGCTAGGGAATGTTACATTACTGGAGACCTGTTGAAAATCCATATTATTTCCTACAATAAATTCTTCATGTCTACGCAATATGCAACTAATCTCACTCCGGGATGGATTCATATTGAGATCAGTGTGCTTCTCAAAAAAAGTTAAATGTTGCCCGAAATAATCCATGAAACTAGAAATAGTGGGGCTAAAAGAACCATAATTTCTAAATTTGATGAAGGGTCTTTGCAGTAAATTATGAACTTGTTTAGAATGGAGAATGAGTGGAGGATGAACAATACTACTCAAATCCCTATCTATATTCTAATTCTCAAAGATAGCCTATTTGTCACCGATATTAATGCTTGTAGTCATAGCTAACACGAGGTTAAAAAATAGGCAACAAAACCCCCACTGATCCCAATTGCATTTGAGGGAAAACAACGATAAAATTAATCGTATCCCACACCCTTACTACTCACTAGATGACCCTAAGGAAGAGACCAGGGATGGAATGGAAACTAAACACTAAGAAAACATAGAACACTGATTGAAAATTGTGGTTTGCTTTGTAATAGGAACAAGTGCCATAGATGACTTCAGAAAAGACATTGGGAGGTTCAACAACATATAGTCGCTTAGGGTGCCACAAAATATATTTTGAAATACCAGACCACCCCCCAACGTCATAATCAATTCCAAAAATAAGGA
>ML782882.1:139619-169019 GCA_009831015.1 Picea engelmannii | reverse complement strand
GAAGCCATGTGTAGGAGCTCTTTCGGAAATTCCTCCTTGATGTAGCAAGTGGGGAATTCCTCCAATTGTGCCTCCATGGTGCTGTGTCCTTGGCACTCCACAGTGATGGCCTAAGTGACTTCCCCCGGGAGGCTGCTAGTTTTTTGGCACTATGAAAAGAAGAGACTCCGGAGGAATCTGTAAGGGCTCCTTTGGGATGACCTCGTCCACATACACCATGGGAGGCAACCAGGAAATCCTTTCTCTGCGTGCAATCTGAGTTCAGGCCATGGATAACTCTCACTCCGGCCGTTGTTGTCTCTTCTGCCTTGCCGCGAAGGTGTACCAAGCTGAGTCATGTCGTGGTTTTCCCCTCTCCCTCAGCGTTTGCCCCTCTCCCTCGGCATTGGGATGACAATTCGAATGACTATGTTACAGGGGATGTTCCAGTGGTTGCACCAAAGCTCAAAGTTGTTGGCCTAGTGCAAGCCAAAATTGAAATGGAGGGAGCCAAGGCAACTCTAGATGATAACAGGGAGGAGCTATAGGACAGGTTCCATTATCACTCCTCCAACATTTACTGCTTGTGCCGTCGGACTGTTCACGCGAGGGAAAAGTCCCATGGCGTAAAGCTGTTGATTAAAGCTTGCTCCCATTCTTAATGGTGAGGGGATGGGAGTCGACCTACCTTATTTATGGCCAAGCGTGGCTCTCATTGCACTACTTATCACTCCATCCAAAATTAATAGAAGTGATTATTACTTCATATATATTCATCTAATTCTATATTAATAGAAGTGATTATTACTTCATATATATATTTTTCTAAAAAGTAGCTTGAGTTATATATATCTATATATATATATCTATATATATATATATATATATATATATATATATAAAAGAAAAATAAATTACTTCTTTAAACAAATGATATGTATATTAATAGAAGTGATTATTACTTCATATATCACTTGGATTTGTATATTCATTTGAAACTTAGCGTGAGTTGTTTGAGTTATATATATAATTGAAAAATAAATTACGTATTCAAACAAATGATATCTATATTAATAGAAGTGATTATTATTTCATATATCACTTGGATTTGTATATTCATTTGAAAGT
Organism: Picea engelmannii; assembly: GCA_009831015.1. Lineage (NCBI taxonomy): Eukaryota > Viridiplantae > Streptophyta > Pinopsida > Pinales > Pinaceae > Picea > Picea engelmannii. The sequence goes on along the minus strand of ML782882.1, from coordinate 167,912 downwards.
TAGCGTGAGTTGTATTTAAATAATATTTAAAAAATAAATAGATATTTCTTTATTTTATGATATGGAGTTATTTTTTTTTATAATTTTTGAAAATGAGATGGTTAAAAAAGTTATGTATATTTTTGGATGTGATAAATAACTTTTTTCCATATAAAAATAATAATGAATTTATATTAAATCTTAAAAAATAATGACTTTATATTAAATCTTAAAAAAAATGTTTATGAAGATAGAAGCTTGTGGCTCTGAAAACTCTTGTCTATCTCGGTTGTTTAATTGCATGGTTGTGTCTTATTTGCAGGGTTGTTTATTTGCATGGCTATGTTATGGATGGTTTTTGTTATGTTATGGGTGGATGTTACGTACCTTCTTTAAAAATCATGTGGTGTTTATTTTTGGAATAAACTAAGTGTGATAATATTTTTTAAATGCTTCTTGTGTTTAGGGTTCTCTTAGTTAGGGTTCTCCTAGTTGTTGTTCTTGTTTTTGGTTGTTTCACCTTTGAATTTGGAGATGTATAGGGAGTGGATTTGTTGATGGTAGCAGGTGGTTCTCTATCGATCTTTATTTGTTGTGGGTTGTTTATATTTTTTTTGAAACAACATGGGTGGGCCTTCTCCTTCCATTAGAAATGACAAATTTGCAAAAAGAGTCGAATTTATCCCTAGTCTAGACTTGGGGCACTCTGTGGAAAATCAAAACTCTATAATTCTATTAGATTGTGGTTTAGTCAGTAAGTGTCCTTGGATTGTTTTGGAATGAATTTCCAAGAATTGGCTTGAACAAGACCCCTTTGTTTTTTATTGTGGGAAATGTTTTTTTGTATTTTTTTTAAGCTATTGAAGATTGAGATTTAATTTTCATATATGGCCCTTACTTCATGTTCCACGGGATTGCTTCTTTCTCCTTGGACCCTTGACTTTAACCTAGACATGGAGATCTCTTATGCTCATGTTTGGATTAGACCCTTGCACCTCCTTATTTTATGGGGTGAAGTTAGCTTGAAATCTATTGGGAATACATTGGGTTTTTTTATAACCCATTCTGAGTCTAAGGGAAATATTTACACATGTGCTAGAATATGTATAGACATGGATTTGTCAAAGGGACTACTAGAGGCAATTCAACTCAATCTGGATGGTTGGAGTCATATTCAGAGCCTTTACTCTGAGTAGGTTCCTTTCAATTGTAACATTTGTCATGAATATGGCACTTCACCAAAAGCTTCCTAGAGTTCAAGAAACTCATTCATTGGAGTATAATGTGGACCAGGGATTCAAACAGGTTTCAAGAAAGAACAAGAATGGATTCAAACAGGTTTCAAGAAAGCACAAGAAGCAACATCCCAAGGGGCCCATCCTGATAATTGGTCTCAAGCTACCCAATCTATTCCCTCCAATAATATATTTGAAGCATTGGAATCTCAAGAGGTAGAAACAGAGGGCTCTATGGAGGAAGAAACTCAAAAGAACATCCCAAAGAACAAATCTAAGCAGCTAATAAAATATCGAAAGAAATAAGAAAACGTATTGAAAGGAAATGAGATCTCGCTTGGGGGTACAATGCTTCTTCACATGGGAAGGATTCAGTTCTAGAACCTGTGCATAAGCCACCAATTGGAGTTTCAGTTTGAGAAATCCTTCAGTGCGTAAGGAGATTGGTGATTCACGGGAGGGACAAGATCCTAAATCTCCCTCCTTTACATAAATATTAAAAAAGAATCCATGTCCTTCTCCCCTTTAACAAGAGGAAGGAAATTGAATAGAAATCATAGAGAGAAAGAAGTGGAATTATAAATCTCAAAAGGTTCTTGGTGAATTTTAATTAACAAAATATATAGCTATGAAATAACTTGACGTATTTGTTAATTATGTTTTTCTTTTATATTTTCTTATGTAATCAATTTGTAAAAATATATTCTTTATATGATAAAATAATAAGCTCGAATCCACATAAGTCTTGAGATTAATTTAAAAAAGCCTAGTAAGCTTGAATCCACATAAGTCTTGGGCCTAATTTTAAAAAGCCAATCTAGAAATTTTGTGTCCTTTTTATCATAGTATAGCTCGCAAAGTGATGCCTCTAATATTTTACTCTATCATTACCTCGACATTTTCTAATATATATAAATTCTCCATTTTCTATTAAAAAATTTACTATATCTTGACATTTTCTAATATATATATAAATTCTCCATTTTCTATTAAAAATGGAAAAATGATTTATAAAAAACTAAATAAAATTAGAAGTAATCTATATCATATGTTAAAAAGAAAACTTGGAATAACATTCGACAAAAACTCCTTAATTGAAATAGTTCTCATTATACATTAACTATGACATGCTTCCATTATTAGTCCCTGCCGCAGGCCAAGGCAGGGACTATAGCATTCACCTCGTGTTCAATGAGAGTTGACCGCGCATTACATGGTGCGTTCTGTGGTATTAGTTGGTATATTTTGTAGAATATTTAAATTATATCATAGGTTTTTAAGCATATATTTATTATTTCAATTTTTTTTTTCCAAAAATTTAAACATTTTTTCGTTTTCTTAATTTTTTCTTAATTTTTCGATTGAATTTTTGATTGGTTAAAAGAATTTGGATGTGACATAATTAGTCTGGTGTATACATTTCTTTTAAATTATTTTTTTAAATGAAAAATGATTTTATAAAACAAATTTAAATCATTAGCTCATGTCGACGCATGCCAAGAAGATGCAGTAGATGCATGCCAAGAAGCTGCAGTCGATGCTTGCTCTTGTGGCTAGCTGCATGCGTTCCAAATGCTCCAGTAGATGCTTTCTTGTGGCTAGCTGCATGCGTTCCAAACACTCCAACTGATTCTCTTAGTGATCACCTGCCAACCCCATAGCATTTTTTTGATACAGTGTCATGAGAAACAAACATACACCCTTTTCCTTTGAATGTTTCTTGTTTGAAGGTCCAAGGAGGACTATACAATAGAGTATTTATTTGCTAATCCCATTTATGGAGTAGTTCCAGCCATCCTTACTGCATCAACCACCACCCACAAGCTGGCCAAGCGAAGTCCCCACCCAATGTTGAATTCAGTGGTAGTAGCACCCACAGGAAGGGCTTCCCAGACATATACGACAAAGCCAATATTTTTCTGATCTAACCACTCCACAATCTCGGCCTCTTCTGGGGAGATCAACTAGTGGACCGACTTCCCAGACCAACCTTCCACTGAAGCCTCCACCTCTCCTCCTACCTTGGGTGCCGAAGTTCTCTAGGTATCAAACTTCTTTTGAGTTGGCTTTGCTCTTTGTGCTACTTCTGCTTTTTTATTTGCTATTTGTATTGGTGTTGGTTCTTTATCTCGCTCATGATCATGATCCAATCTGTTGTATATAGGTTGGAATCATTTTCCATCCCAATTACCTATTCCCCTTCGTCTATTGTATACATGCCCGAAGCATTTTCAGTGCCAACTACTGATGCCTTCTTCTGTATGCGCAATACTGCAACTAATTCCTCTAAAGCGCAAAAACCCATCCAGGCCTTGTATTTCCTATTTTTTTTTCATCATGGCTAACTATCATGCAGTAAACTATGCTCATCATGATTACTCCTTTGAGGATATCAGTAATAAAATCAACAAAATGTGGTCTCAACTCTCGCCTCAAAACAAGAAAGTACGTAACACTAAGACGATAGAATTGTGTATTCCTTCCCTCAATTGACATGTTGTGAAGCTCTATGATCGACATCAATATGTGTTAACACTAAGATGGTTTATACCTTTTCAAATAGTTGACATGTTGTTAACCCACACAATCTGTGGTAGTACGTGTCGACAATAAGACGACTTAGTCTTTAATGTGTTTTTAAGAAAATTGTCCACGGGAGTCTTTGTCAACTTCCCAACTGAAGACTTGGGGGCTTATTCTTCAAATGCATTATTATATTTGCCTCTGTGACTTGTTTGAGTTTGCAGAAGTTGGTGAAATGTTTTATTTGTTTCATATGTTTTAACATAAAGAACTGAAAAATCGTAATTTTGAAATATGTTTTCTCACATCTCATTGGGTGAGATCATCTCTTCATCTTCTCGGCTGAAGTCGTTAGCACTCAGAGCACATCCGATCTCGTTGCATTTATAATGCATACTACATTATGTTATGTCATTGTGAACAATACCATCACGATGTCGATTCAAAACACCCTTCCTTCAGCATTTATGTACTTAAAACGACCTCCCTTCAACATTTACATAATTATATTTTGCACTGGATCGACCTCCATCCTGCATGGTCGTTTGCATTTTAACTCTCTCTCTGATACTCTGACAACGCTTTGGTTCGTCCCTTGAACAATTCACCTTGGACATTATGATCCTTTCTTTCAAGGCATCTTTAGAAGATTTAAACCTCAAATGTTTTATAATCTGACGTTCTTATTTGTGGAAATTGATAGATTGAAAGATGAATATTGGAGCACGGTTTTTTCTATTTTTTGCGATTTGTTCTTGAATAACTTACAATGGACTTTTGATAAGTGTACTATTTGTTATCTGCTTGTTTAAAGAAACATATTCCTATCGAGAAAGTATTCGAATAGCTACCGTGTACTAGCGAGGGTTTGACATCGGAGGAAGCACATAATTGTCTCCTGATTTTTGGATTCAAAAAATTAGAGGAAAAAAAGGTCTTCATCTTATCCAATTGTGGATAATGTTTTTGATGTTTTATACTGAATTTCTTTCTTTCCTGAATCCCTGAAGATCATTTGGCTGAAACATGTTGTTGTATGCCTATCAACCATAAAATTGACCATATACCATGGTTGATAACTTCTATAGGATAACACAAATCTAAAATTCCATGGGTTTATGTGGAATCCTTTGTCATGGGTTATAAAGATAGTTTCCATAATGCTAATTGCCTCTACAAATGGATATGTAAGTTGTATTTCCAATGAATATTGTATTTTTGTTTCCCAAAGTTTTTGCAATATGTTTTTCTCATATTGTTGCATCGCATTGTAGGGTATGCCTCCAGATTTGAAAGGTTTCCTTGGAATCATCATGTCAATGGTTATTACTTCCACCATCAGTTTCATAGAAGAAAACAATGTCGAAAATGCAACAATTTCTCTAACGTCAGGTCTTGCACCAAATTCAAAGGTATTCAAACATGTACTTTGGAAGTTTATTGTGTAAAACAACTTCTACTACTTTTCCCAATTTACCCTTCGTATTTGTTTGATTACCTATGAAGAAATTGTTCTCTAGGTCCTTTGCGATGGAAGATGGCAAGAACAAGAAGTTTCAATTCTTATCCCAGGTGAATTCCCTGACTACCCATCAAATATAGATAATTGTGGAGTCTGTGAATTCAACAAAAATATAACTCTGTCTACAATTTTGAAACTTTGCATTACAAAATGTAGTTTATTCACTTTTTATTAGTACGGGGATTTTAATTTTCATTTTGAATAAGGCTCAAGAATTGACAATTTCTTCATAAACCTTCTGGTGATATTTGACATGCTCATGCTTGACCAATGGCACATGTGCCCACCTGGTTTTATGAAATTGACGTCATCTCCACACATTTAAGAAAAACTCTTAAAAACTCATAAATTTCCATTAGACACTGGAATTGCGAAAACATGGATTTTTTAAACTAACAGATCATTAAATTATCCTCTTTGTAACTATTGATGCATGTGAAGTCGCCAGATTTGGTGCTGGGTATGTTTCGTCTCTCGATTTTTTAGGGTACAAAATTCCTTCTAAGTGCACAAATAGTGAGGAATGTCGGGATGAAGTGTTTTTAGGGTCTACCTGTAAGTGGGTTGAAATTGAGACAATTGATATTGAAACATGAGCTCAAACCTTGAAATATTGGAATTGAAATGGGAGAAGCTACTGATATAGCTAGAGGTGCATTTGATATTGTGCTCACTTAGCCAGGCCCCTCAAGTGTTATTATTAGTGTTGTTATAACAAGTTGTGCTACCTTTCAGAGAAATAACTGGCCTACTTTCCCTTAGATATATACTATGCCAATCACTACTTGTATTATGGTAAATTTCATCTAGAAATCCCCAAAGTGAAATTATCAGTGACCGAAATTATAAAAGTTATGCACTATTGAAATCTAGTTTCGGATTTCCATCAAATTCACTGACGAAAAATTAACCACACAAAAAAAGTGGAGAGCGTTTTACTGTGACTTTAACCCATGTCGAAGCCTTCAAGCTCGAACAATTATGAGAAGCATGTCAAGGCATAATTTTGACTGAAGTGAGGTCCAATAGCACCCTCATCGAATTCATTCTTTTGATAGTTGCGGACGCCATCTTTATACTGCTAATGCAAATTCTGGTGATGATTCTACGCTGCAAACCCCTCCTTTTATAACAGTGTTTCTGCAAACCCCTCCTTTTATAACAATATTTCTACAGGAGGTATATTTTTATTCTGTGTCATGGGGGCTCAACTTGGCACCATTCCATGGCGTTGAGATGTAGGGAGCAAAGAGCGATAAGTGGATTAGGCTTAAAATTCATTTGGTTTTTTCCCTATCTATTGCATAATATGGATATTACTGACTACTCTCTATTGGTAGAGAGTGTGGAGGATATTACTGACTACTATCTATTGGTAGAGACTGTGGATGTTATTATTAGTATTAGTGATACATAATTTTATCAAATCTTTCTATTATTCAACAAGGCAGGGACTAGCTGCTTAACATCTATTTGCCTTGTTTCTTAATAAATATCCTAAATAACTACATGGCCTGGTCCGATTGTTTTTTACTAGATATAACTATGTGCAAACATTTACACCAAAAACTATGAGATATTTGAATTAAAAAAATTAAAACTTAGTTATCATTTTCCTCTTTTTTATTAGATATGACTATATGCGATCATTTACACCAAAATCTATAGATATTTGAATTAAAAAAATTAAAACTTAGTCATTATTGTCCTCTATGGGTTCACTCTTACCCAGAGCTATAGAGTCTTAAAACATTTGTAGAAGTGGGTTGTAATGATAATCCCAATTACAGATTTAGATCTAAAAATAAAATAAAAATGGTAATCGCCCAAAAAATCATTTTTTAATATCATTTAAAAAAAAAATAAATATTTATCATAGTTGTCTTATGACATTTCTAGTATTTTTTAAACTAGTTTTCAATTGGAACTTCAATATCAAGGAAATTGGAGTTTAAGAACCAATTTTCAAAATAAAAAGATTTAAATTAAAATTATATTTATAATTTTTTGTATTAATAAGTACCAATTTTGGATACTATTAAATTAAAATGTAAATATTTTTATTTCATTATCACAAACACATAATTTATTACAAACATTTTTATTAACATGAATGATTATGGTCTATGTTCTAGGATTGTGGTGGCTATTAAAGAAATGCCATGTTCTGTAGATTGATAAAAAACTGATTTTCTTATGAGCCTTATTTATTTTGGTGAGAGGCTTTTAGGCTTCATTGATGGAGTGGTGATCACTTATTTAGGATCCACATTGCTCTTGAAGATGGATTTACTTGGTTTGTGGGGTCTCTTGAGTTTTTCTTTGGGAGYTCATATTTATGAATTAATGGTAGTGGGAGACTCCAAGGTTATTSTTGACTGGTTTGTTAGAAAKTATCATTTGAATGTTTTAAATTTGCATTCTTAGATGAAGAAGATAATGGATCTCAAACACTTATTCAGTTGGTTGCAGTGTTTTCATGTCCATAGATAGTACAACCCTTTGTCAGACTCTCCGTCAAAGCTTGCTCTTGGGAAACAGATTGGTTGAATGAGTTTTGAAGAAGTCTTAGAAGACTCTGTAATCAACTCTAGATCTTGCTTCATTTTCTGAACTCTTCAGATGTGATCCTTGTTACCTCTTTTTGTGAGGAGTTTGATTTTTGGCCTTTGGATATTGCTACACTTAATGCAAAGGATATAATTTTGTGATTAGATTGTGATAGTTACTGATAAAAGTATATGTTTTTGAATAGGTTTGTGGATGACATAAATATTTTTGGAGAGATATTGTATTTGAGAGAACATTTGCTCCCATCTCTTGTTGCTATCAACCAAACATATCATTGACTTTTATTGTATTTTCATATTACAAGAGTAGTACTATTTAACTTTTTCCAATCATAAAAAGAATAATGCTTCTAATTTTAAAAGATGTTTAAAGTTTATATGTAAAGTTTATTTTGAAAAATATGTTAAAATTTTATATATGTATTAAATTAGTAATTTTGATATTGTAGTTGTTCGTTGTTGGATCGATCTTTAATTTTATTGAAATAAAATTTTAAATGTATCATTACTATATATATATATATATATATATATATATATATATATATATATATATATAATACAGAGAAACTTTTCATAAAATAATTTTGTAAATAATCCTATAAATGAATAGACCTGAGAAAAATATTATATGAAAGTCAAATTATAGGATTAACAAAATAAATCCCAGGAAAATCATTTCATCCTTTTTCTTTCACCTTCATCTTTTCCTTTCTTATTTAGTTTATATATTTTACATTATGCTTCCACATTTTTTTCATGTTATTTACTTATTGATTAATTTCCTAACTATAATTAAAGATAAGATATGGACATTGTTGTGGTTCAATTTTACCTAAATTGGTATGATGCAGAGTAGTAATGGTTAAAATATGAATCTATCTATGACCTTGCTCATAGAAGAAACCATCTTTCCAACAATAAAGGATTCACCTTCTTTAGAAGTCCCAATTTGATTTCCTTCACCTTGTTGAGAAGTCCCAATTTTCTTTTCTTTACTTTGCAATAGGGAACCCATATGTTCTATGATAATTTATAAAGTTAATAAATGTAGCTAATGCAAATGATTCTATTCTAAATGCCACAAAGTTTGTAGCTATGATTCTAGGGAGTTAAATATTTTAACACAAAACCTCATATATCATTGTTGCCAATATATATAGAAAGTCATTTTCTAAAAATAAATATAGAAATATAATTAACCAACCATTAAAACATCAATAACCTATGACATTAAAGCTGATTACAATTGATTACACCAATAAACGACTAATAAAACTTGATTCTAGTTGATTACATTTTTATGGTTTTTCAAATCATTTTGTTGTATGTTCATGTTGGATGATGTGAGATTCCTTAAGGCCCTCCTTTCAACAAATATTGTCCCATTGACTTCAGTACCTTATACAAGATCAATATTAGAGATATATTATAGTACCTTGGGACTTGCATACATTAATGACAAGCCTTCTTTCCATCAATAGTGGGAATTCATCAATGTCTCCTAATTGACATATTTTGTTGGTAACTCGACTTCAACACATCTATTCATACATGTTAGAATGTATTGTGGTACCTTAACACTCATTTTCATTAAGGTCAATTGTCGAGTGTTGGTTAACAATATTCATTAATGATCAGTAATCCAACAAAATTATTTCCATGTCTGACTCCATAACATTTATTAACATGGACAAAGTTGTACCAAGGTTTGGGAATGGATGAAGACTATATGGTTTCATAGCACTAACAACAATTTGCATTCTCCAAAATTTTCAAATAAAAAGAATTCAACACCAATAGATTAGTTCCAAAAATAAGAGGTACAAAGGTTCAAGTTTCAGATCTTATCCTCAATTCATACAATCAAGGGGAAGAAAGAAACATAAAGATCAAATTCTAAAATAGGTCAAATGTCTTGTTCCAAATTGTTTCAATTCAAATCCATGATTAAAGTAGGTGAAGGCATGTTTATTTTCTACTCTTTAACCAATAATTCCTTGAAATATAGAATAGGTGTATTTGGAAAATTCCCCATGTATACCATGACCTTTTCTTGCTCTCATATACCCTTCCCTATGTGTCAAATGATTCAGAGGATGAAAAACAATTTTAGTTTGGGGGTATTCAAATCCCATTTCTTACATTATGCTCTCATGACCTCCTATGACCTTTTTGACTCCTTGTGGAATGACGATGATCAACATTTATTTTCCCCATTCAACTGATGTTGCTACCGGATGTTCAAATCATGTAACATTGTCCAAGGTTCATATAGAAGCAAGCATTCAAACTCAAATCTACCACTTGGGGGATTTTCATGACATTCATGAAATGGTTTGATTCCTATTTCATACAATAAAGATAAACTAATTCCTCCCAGGGAGAAAATCAAACCAAAATTCAAATGCAGAATACTCCAAAGGCACTTTTTGCATGTCATTTGTATGAGGTTGACGCTGAATCAAGAAAACAAGACATGGGTTTTGTGCCCAATATACCCATTTAGGTTACATGGCAAGATTAATTTCCAAAAAAGTCACAACAAGGCAATTACATACATGTTTTTAAGTTAATTTGCAATATTTTCCCAGAATTCTTGTAGCTACCAATTCCCATAATTTCGTTAATACTTCATCGGATTGCATATTCACACCACCTCAGGATAAAATTGACGATATGGGTTTTTCTTAGAAGAGAATCAATATTGTTTACCTACTCTCAAATCGATCCCAACTTCACTGCAAAGATTGCTAGATCACGGTCAAATTAAAAGTCAACAAGAAAATTTCAATGTATTAATAATGGACAAAGACTAAAAGATGTCCAACAGAAAGGATTGGCATGTTCTCAAGTCTGAAGTAGTTTTTATTCTATACATATTATGGTGATCTTCATCTACCTCATTCACATATGCTATTATTATTGATGTTTTTTTTCCAAAATTAGATTACATTCCACAAATGTGTGCATGTTCTAGCATATGTGCATTTTCCATATTTTGGCAGAAGGATATATGAACTTCTGTTTTGATAGTTTTTTTATTAGAAAAGAGGATAAATCAGATCTGACAATTAACTCATAATGATATGTTTCTAATCAAGACTAAGATCTCTTGGAGGGGATTCGATAGCAAAAGATAGAAAAAAAGAGCTTCATCTCAATAGCATCTCTTAATGGTCTCCATTTCTACAAGGTCTCTATTTCTTAAATTTTTGTCCCATGATTCACTAGAAGGTTGGTACTCCCTGATCTTGTGATATTGATGAAACATGCAAAGATTTCAACATGATTACAGATGTAGACAAATCATTGGAGTTGGATGTAACTATTGTTATGTCATATTTTTTTGAATTCTCTAAATCCTTTTATCACAATTAAGAAAGAGGTGCTACAAATCATACAAAAATCTATAATCCTCTATGAGACATATAATTCATGTAGCCACAAAGGATGTATGGTTAGTGCTTTATGCATATTCACTTCAATTTAAAGCAATGCCAATCTATATTATAAATAACTCAACAGTATTTTTTTAAGTCTTATAGAAAAAATTGTGACATGGGAAAAATGTCAGATATGTTGTACATGATGCACGGACGTGGAATATCATTTCAATAACATCTTTTGATCCTTTATGAATGAATATCTATAACATCATCTAATATTGAATTGATTGAAGATTGTGAATAAGTGCACTTTGTGTTCCATGTATGCTCCTTATTTCAAATGTAGTGGAAAACAAATGTTTTCAACTAGCATTTCACAGCCAAAATGTTTGTGATTTGCCTTGAAAGTTGCTTTGTTTTTTTTCCCAAAAGTTTTGCAGATGACAACTTTACATAAAAGTATTCACATATCCCATCTAGGACAATTATATATGCATTGTCCAAATGAATTTTTTGGTGGTTCCATTATGAATGGAAATTTTAGAAAGATTCCAAGAAATACCTCACATAGATTTGATCCTTATTTACAACTATCAGGTGTTGGAAATTTGTTTTGATTGAGTACAAAAAATTGTAATTTCTAGAGCTTTGTTTTTATAAAACATCGAAACTAATGTCCTCATAACTGGGAATCTATCATCTGGGTTTTTCTCATTTTTGTAATCAAGTCCATCAGGGTCAAATCAAAATTCTCACTAAAACTCAACCCTACCCAGATTGGCATTTGCAAGAAATCAGCCACCATCACCTACAACCATTTTCTTATATTTCGAATTTCGACAACTGGGTTTTTCTCAATTGTTGTGTGTTGGAGAATCATGATGGAATTACCATTATCACCAAATATAACTCCTATCTAGTGTGAAATTTGAGAGAAAATGGATCATGAAATTTGCTACAGGAAGCGTGCTACAAGAATTTTTGATTTGGTACCACCCTTGTTGGTTTGTATATTGGAACAACCTTAAACAAAAATACACCACATGGGTTTTGTGTGCAGACTTCATAAGATGGTATCGTACCTATTGAACCTATTTGAAATTCAATAAGGAGGGTGCTAACTCAAGTTCAAACTCAGATTCAACCACATTCCTGTAACAAATAATTTGAGAGATACTTCGTAAATTCAGCTCAAGGATTGATATGATGGATCAGATTATGAGCAGGGAACAAGATATTTGGTCGATTACTTCCTGCAAATTTACAATTGTTAACTTTATTTACAACACCAACGTGATTGTTGTCCCTTGACAAAGTTTTGGGGAAACTTTGGTCATATTTGGCCAACTTTTGGACTTCGACACGTTGGTCGAAGTAGGAGCGCCCCGTCGAAGCTAAGATCGCAGATCTCACCTATTTTTGAGGGTTAGGTGGATCCAATAAGGGATCCCCTAGGGTTTTGTAATGGGTTTATGGGATGTCATCCCATGGGTTTCCCCCATGTTTAGGCCCTATTGTAAGGGTTTGTAAAGTATAAATAAAGAGGAATGTAGTGTAGAAGATATAGAAGTTTTGTGTGAAACAATAGCTTTGTGCGAAGGAATGTATGTGTTCGAGGCTTTGTGCTCGACTGTGATTTTGTAGAAGGTGCTAAGTGTTGTGATAAGAGATTGTGGCTCTATGCATGTGACCTAGTTTTTTAAGGTAAAGAAGGAGGATCTAGTGCTTAGTGCGTAGATCTCTTGTCTTGTGCGAAGTTTGACTCTCTAGCTTAGTGCACATGAGTTACTAGATGTAAGATTTTGGTGAATAATAAAGAGGCAAAGCAGTTTGTGGACGTAGTCCCACCCTGGGGTGAACCACATATATCTGGTGTCTCATGATTTGCTTTGTGCAGTGGCTTTTCTGTTATGCATTTGCTTAGTGCTTTGATTATGATTTGTAATGAATGTATGTTTTATTTCTTAAGTACTTTATTTAGTTTAAAGGGTAAATGAATGCTAGATCTAACTCAGAATGCTAGGTGTTAAGTGCTCAGGGTGTATAATCACTTGTTGTTACTGTGGTTATCTTCTTAGATTATGCCATGTGATGTTAATGAGGTTAATAAACTAATGCATGTTCACTTCCTAAGCATTAAAAAAATATGCTGTGAAGTGCTCTTATCACAGATCTGTGTCCCAGCCTGGTTACAGAAACCTGCGTCATGTAACCCCTCCTACTTCTACCTCTGGTGAGATTTCGCTTGCTTCGTAGGTGTTTCCAAAAGGGTTTGTAGTCAGGGTTTTTTTGGTGTGTTGTTAAGCATAGAACCCAGGGTCTACCATTGTGCCAAAAAATGGTTCTGTTGTTGGGACCTAAAATTGTGATTGCTGGGAACTGAAGTAAAGAAAAACAAAGCTCTGTGCGTGGGTCTGTTGGTGAAGTGTGCATTACCCTACATGACTTGTGAAGATTTGTGCCAAGAAAGTAAGTTGTTCTTAAGAAAAGAGGTAATAATCTAAAAGAAGCAAGCATTGTGATTTGGCAAGAGAAAGATAAGTCAATTTTCTTTTTTTTGAAAGCATGAATTTAAGTATGTTTACAAAAAATTGTCCTAGTCTGAAGGCTAAGGCACAGTTGAAAGAAAGAGTTAATTTGAGTAAATTTAATGGAAATGAAGAACGCTATGTTATCCCTATGCATAGAAAGAGTTTTTGGACTGATAAGTGGATCCAGGAACCTAGAAAGATTTTTTGCAGATTGCAGGTCCAACACTATGATTCTAGGGGAAGTGCGCAGTATAGAAAAGATTGGGGAACATTTAAGAGAAAAAGAGGATTGAATTTGTGTTATAATTGCAGAAGGCTAGGACGTCTTGCTAAGGAATGCCCTGGGTTAGGCCCTATTTATCTTTATTGTAAATTTGTTGGTCATGAGGTTGAGGATTTCCCAAGGATTATTGATAAAGTTGAAGGGAGGGACATAAGACAAAAAAATTATGAAAAGAGTCAAGAGACTAAGGGTATGTTAGAAAGTCATAAAGAGAAAAGGTCAGAGGAAGTTCAGACTATGTTATTACAGTTGAAAGAAATGTTGGATGTTCATAAAGATGTCAGTTTACCAGAAAGCCTGAAAGAAAAAAAGTGCATAAGTGCAAGAATAGAAGACTTTGACATAGACTGTATAGTCTTGGATGAAGAAACACAAGTGAATATTATGATAGAAGAAACTTGGGAAGTTTTGGGAAAGCCTATTGTGGTACCTTCTTTAGGGAGGATATGATTTTTTAAGGGAAAGATGATAACTTTATGTGGAAGAGTAACTATTGTACCTATTATTGTTCATGGAACATCGACTGAAGAAGAATTTGAAGTCATTAGGTTTGTTGAGGACATCGCTCCTTTCCCACTTTTGTTAGGTAAAACTTGGATCGAGAAGGATCAGATCAGAAGAAAAGAAGAGGAAGAATATAGAGAAAATAAAAAGCAAGAATTAAGGGATTTCATGGCTAGGAAAATAGACTGACTAAGAGAAGAACAAGAGGACAAGTTGAAGCAACAGAGAAAAGTAACAACGCAGGAGGGACAGAAAGAAAAAAAATTAGCTATCAAGGTTGAAAGAATGCAAGAAGGCTTGAAGGACCTATCTACCCAAGAGAGAAGTGTGCCCACTCAGGAAGTGTTAAGAAAAGGGATATTAACTTTAGAACCTTTGAAAGTACCTCAATAGTGCGAATCCACTATGCTAGGGGAAGATAAGAATAAAAATGGAAAGAGGATTCCAGAAAAGTTAAAGAGACTCAGATAACAGGAAAGAAGGAAAAGAAGCGCAATAAAAAGAAGGCTAATTTGGAAATGCTACAAGAAGTTAAGGAGACCATATGGAAGACTTCGCAGAACTTAACCTCACAAGAAGTAGGTTCAAAGGATTTGAACCTCGCTGGAACAATAGGTCCGCGCAGATTTGGACTTTACCCTGACGAAGTTATATAACCGTTGGAGGTGCCCCGACCATTAGAATGATGCTCCAGAATGGTTAGGAAACACATTTATTGGTTTCTGGACTTCTTTTGGACGTTTAGACCGCACCATAATGACTAGATTTACATTAATGGAATCATTTTCCTGTCCGTTGGAAGATTCGTTACACCATCCCGCTTACATAACCCATCGATGGTGGCATTGGGACCACTTTTTGCTACCTGAGACTGTCTGAGCTAAGTTGATAATTGTCCAAGTGTCGATATGTGTTGTCTGTCGTTATCTGAAAGTATACCTCGCCTGTCTATTTGTCTACTCATTTTCTGTTAAAAGCTAGAATGTCGGGTGAGCCCAACGATTTGGAGAAGTCTATCGAAGAAGTTCTTAGGAAACTCATGGTCGACAGACCTGTATCCAAAGAAACCTTCAGCAAGGAAGAATATGCATGCTAGTAAGCCACAGTTGGAAGCCACTTTCACTGACGATGACATTAGTTTGGTCCGTGGAGCTATGGAGGATGCCTCTTAATACATGCAACAAAGATACAAAGAGAAACAGGTGGAGCTATATGGAAGGATTGAGAGGGAGTTGAAGAAAGTGAAACAGGTTGCTCGTTTGGTCCGCGTAGTTCTTACTGCGTCATCTGCGCCTTCCTCATCACATACCACAGACTTGGGGGACAAACCAACCTAGCTAAGAACCTCATCTGATGTAACAAAATCTCGGTTCCAGAGAGCTCAGGAAGAGAAGGAGAAAGCTACAGAAGCCTTGCAAAAGGAGAAAGATGAAGTCCTAGTATAGTTACGAGAAACGCAAGATAGTGTAGCTTCCTATGAAAGAGAGAATGTAGAGTTTCAGGTGAATCTTCAAGAGGAAAAGAGAGCTGGCAAAGCCCAACTACAGAGAGAAAAAGAGAAACTACTCACAGAGAAGGCCATGGTCAAAGAAGCAGTAAGTTGTCGCTTTATGCTAGGCTTGGCACATGAGGAGCAAGAACTTGTTGAAGATCAAGTAGCGAAGTTTTTAGAGACCGTCTAGCAGTTTTATCCTAGGATAACTGAACTAGAGGCCCAAGAAGTGCCAAGAACCTTGTAGGAGGTGCGTGACCATAGGGAGGAGACTGCCAAAAACATAGTAGAAAGTATAAAATTCATCACCTTATCATGTAAACAATTGAGTGATAGAATCTTATAGATGTATGAATGCCTCACCAAGGATCTAGAGTTAAAGAATCTAGAGGCTCAGTTAGAGGAGGCACAACAACAAGCATGCTCATTGCAGACGCAGATGAAGTTGCTCACAACACTAGAAAGTATGAAGAGATCCTAGGAGCAGCGCACAATACATCAACATATCACTGCCCTCTAGGGTAAGGTGATGGAAGTAATGCAAAAGCTACAACCTGTGCAGGACGAATCTTGAAAACTGTTCAAGGATATTGACAGGCAGGGTTCACAGTTAGATCAAGTAGTTTCAATAGTAGAACAACACCTGGAAAGGCTTGTTACAGAGAAGACAATCCAGGAGCTCGTTGAGCAGGAGGCTTAGGCAAGGCAGCAATTCGAGGAAGATCGAGTTAAGCTCAAGGATTTTGAAGCAACATTTTCCAAACCTAAGTGACTCAGGACGAGTCACAAGTGAGTGTTGGGGGCCTCTTGGCCCTCGACCAAGTTTTGGGGAAACTTTGGTGAGTTCTGGCTCACTTTTGGACTTTGAAACATTGGTTGAAGTAGGAGTGCCCCGATGGAGCTAAGATCACGGATCTCACCTATTTTTGAGTGTTAGGTGGACCCAGTAAGGGGTCCCCTAGGGTTTTGTAATACGTTTATGGGATGTTGGCCCATGGGGTTTCCCCATGTTTAGGCCCTATTGTAAGGGTTTGTAAAGTATAAATAAAGAGGAATGCAGAGTAGAAGATATAGAAGTTCTATGTGAAATAATATCTTTGTGCAAAGGAATGTATGTGGTCAAGCCTTTGTGCCCGACTGTGATTTTGTAGAAGGTTCTAAGTGTTGTGATAAGAGATTGTGGATCTGTGCATGTGACCTAATTTTGGAAGGTAAAGAAGGAGGATCTAGTGCTTAGTGTGCAGATCTCCTGTCTTGTGTGAAGTTCAACTCTGTGGCTTAGTGCATAGGAGTGTTTGGATGTAAGATTTTGACAAATAATAAAAAGGCAAAGTGGTTTGTGGACGTATCCCCACCCTGGGGTGAACCACATATATCTTGTGTCTCGTGATTTTCTTTGTGTAGTGTCTTTTATGTTATGCATTTGCTTAGCGCTTCGATTATGATGTGTAATGAATGTATGTTTTATTTCTTAAGTACTTTATTTATGTTAAAGGGAAAATGAATGCTAGATCTAACTCACACTGCTAGGTGCTAAGTGCTCATGGTGTATAATCACTTGTTGTTACTGCGCTTATCTGTCTTTGATTATGCCCTGTGATGTTAATGAGGTTAATAAACTAACACATGTTCACTTCCTAAGCGTTAAAAAAATATTATGTGAAGTGCTCTTATCACAGATCTGTCTCTCAGCTTAGTTACAAACACCTGCATCCTGTAACCCCTCCTTCTTCTACCTTAGGTGAGACTTCACCTGCTTTGCAGGTGTTGCCGAAAGGGCCAATAGTCGGGGTTTTTTTGGTGTGTTGTTAAGCGTTGAACCTTGGGTCTGCCCTTATGCCAACAATGATATGATAGGAGTTGATTTCAAACCTCTTTCCACAAGGTTTATAGACTGTATTAATTCCAAGAATATGCATTGGAACCTTCATAATGGAAAACCTCTCCATATATTGTTTTATTCATACTCTGCATTTCTCTGTAGAAGTTAGCATCAAATTGATTCCATTTGAATTATCAGTAGTGATTAGATGCTATCATGACATAATCTGCCACTATAGACATAACCATTACATTTGAATATTGTCACAACACTCTTTTCTTTCAGTTAGGAAGATTAGTGTAAGGATATGGTTTATTTCCTATAAGATAAGAGTAATTGTGAGTTTTCAAAGATATGATTTAAGAATAGAGTTCACTTTGAAGAATTTATTTTGAATGACTGCTTACTTATTCAAAGATTGCTTGCTCATTTAGAGAGTTGCTTTCTTAGATTAATTGTTCATAGTTATATATAGCTTTTTAAGAACTGTTCACTTAAGTTAATAAGCTCACTATTAATAAGTTAAAGATTGCTCTGAATATCTAAAATAGAGTATGTTGTTCAAATGGTTTTTAAATCATATTTTACAATAGAACTGTAGATTGGAATAGAGTGTTGATCCTTAGGGTAAACCATTCTCTTGGACAGTTAATGTTTTTGTTAGTTTTCCTTTCTGCCTTGACTCATATAAGTCTACTTACCCTGTTCTATAATTTAATTGAGGGAAATTAAGACATACAGTTTACCCATCAAATACTCTCTTGAAAATTCTCCAGTGCTCCTTTCCTGGTGTTGACATGTATCTACTCAACACTCCCACTCCATGGGAAATGTCTGGTCAAGTGAAAACCATTGCATACATTAGATTACCAAAAACGCTTGCAAATGGAATACGTACAATGTCCTCTATTTCCTCAGGTGTCTTTGGACACTATTAAAAAATTAGCCTTTCTCCCAGAGGAATTGACACCTTCATAGGTTTGAAATCATACATGTTGAAATGTTTCAAGACTACTTCAATATAGTTCTTTTGTCTCAACCAAATATTTATTGTTTCTCGATCTCTTTTGATCTCCATTCACAAAATGAATTTCGTTGCAGCAAGATCCTTCATGTTGAACTTGGAGGATAGCTTCTTCTTCACCTCCTCTATTGCGTTCATGTTGTTTCCAATCAACAACATGTCGTCGACATACAATTCTACATATATGAAATGCCCACCTTCTTCTTTAGAATATATGCAGTGATTAACTTTGCTTCTCACAAATCCCAAACTAAGGATGTATGTGTCGAACCTTTGGTACCACATCCTTGGTGCTTTCTTTAGAATTTTGGCATAGGGGTAGACCCAGGGTTCAACGCTTCAACATTTCACAAACAAAACCCTAACTATAGGCCCTTTTGGCAACACCTGTGAAATAGGCGAAGTCTCACCCAAGGTAGTGGTAGGGGGGTTACAGGACTCAGGTGTCTGTAACCAAGCTGGGACAGAAATTTGTGATAATTACAATTACTTTGCAGAGTACTTAAGAACAACATGCATTAGTATTAACTTCATTCACATCACAGAACAAACCCTAAGTATAAATCCATGCAATATTAATGACAAAATAAGCATCGCACTTAGCATCATAAGTTATATATAGCACATCCAACATGAATAAAACACTAAGAATTCATAGATTTATCTATTACACATAACAATCAATGCACTAAGAAGATCCACAACATACACATCATAGCACAAAGAAAACCATCAATACATGATATACGTGGTTCACCCCAGTGTGGGGCTACGTCCACCAACTACTTCTTCTTCTTAATTAGGCTTCAATATCTTACATTCGTATGCTCCTGTGCACTAAGCCACAGAGCCAAGCTTCACATCGGAAAGGTGATTTGTGCACTAAGCACCAGATCCACCTTCCCAAAATCAAGTCAAGGCACAGAGCCAACTCCTCTATCAGGCACGGAGCCTTATATACATGTTCTGTTGCACAAAGAAACTAAAAACTACTTGCCTCTTGCACTTAGCCAATTACATCCCCTTCTACCACTGCACATTCTTAAAATCTTATTCTTATTTATAATTTTACATTTACAACAAGGACTAATCATGGGTAAACCCATGGGCCAACATCCCATAACCCGTTAAAAAACCCTAAGAACCCCATGTTGGGTCCACAAATCCCGCAAAACAAGTGAGATCCCGCGATCTCAGCTCCACCTGGGTGCTCCTTCCTTGATCACTACGTCGAAGTCTAAAAAGTGGTCAAAACTGACCAATTTTTCCTCAAACCTTGGTTGAGGGCCAACAAGCCCCCAACATGCACCTGTGACTCTTCCCGAGTCACTCAGATTTGGGAAACGCTACTTTGAAGGCCTCGAGCTTAGCTCGAGCTGCCTTTACTTCCAGCTTCACCTAAGATTCCTACTCAACGAACTCTTGGATCATTTGCTCTGTAACATGCCCTTCCAAGCACTGTTCCACTGTCGTAACCACTTGGTCCAGTTGTGAACCTTGTCCTTCGATATTTTCAAATACTGCACAGGCTTCATCCTGCACCGGTTGTAGCCTCTGGGTGACTTCCATTAATATTTCTTGCATGACAGTAATATTCTACTGGTCTATGCATTGTTCTTGTGATCTCTTCATTCTCTCGACTGCAGTGAGTGACTTCATCTACGCTTGTACTGACAGTGCCTGATACTATGCCTCCTGTAGCTGGACTTCCAACTTTCTAAGATCAAGATATTTCGTTAGGTGTTCGTAGGTCTGCGCGCTTGTGTCACTCAGATATTTACATTCTGAGGCGAGGGCCCTAATCCTTCTAACTGCGCTCTTAGAGGCTTCCTCCCTCTGGTCGCACATTTCTTGTGGAGTGCTTAGTACTGCTTGGATCTCAAACTTCATTACCCTTTCTTGAAGCTATTGGATGGCCTCAACAAGCTTCACCACTTGAACCTTGACTGCCTCATGTTCCTCCTATGCCAAGCTTAGCACAGAGTGAAGTTATCTTCTCACCACTTCTTTGACTGCAGTTTTCTCTACAAGCAACTGGCCCTTTTCTCTTTGTATCTTTTCTTTTTCCTCCTCGAGCATCACCTGGAACTCATCCTTCTCATTTTCATAAGCAGTTACACAATACCGCACAACTGGTAGTTTCTCTAAGACTTCCTCTTTCTCTTTCTTTAGGGATTTTGTAGCCTTTTCCTTCTCCTCTTGGGATCAATGAAGTCAAGCCTCTATTGCATTTGAAATTATTCCAAGTTGGGCTAGCTCATCCCCCAACTCTGTAGTCTCTGATGAGGAAGGCGCAATAGGTACTATGTAGATAACTTGAATTGCTCGTTGTATCTCCTTCAGCTCCTTCTCAACCTTTGCATACAACTCTTCCTACTTTTATCCATATCTATGCAAGAGATATTTAGATCCATCCTCCATTGCTCAATGGACCAAGATGATATCATCCTCTATGAATGTAGCCTCCAGCTGGGGCTTACTAGCACGGGTCTTATTTCTTGTTGAAAGTTTATGTGGAGAAACCTTCCTCTTCTTCGGTGTTTCTGTCTCAGTAGGGGGATCCTTCGGTGGTGTAGCTTCGCCTTCTCCTTTATTTTCTCCTTCTGCCCCTCCTACTTCTTGGTTTAATTCATCTCCTCCTCCTCCTGAAAGTGAGCCAGACCCACTTTCTTTTGAGGGACTATCCTCCTCATTAGTCTCTATGTTCTAAAATTTCTCCTTTTTCTTTTTCTTCTTTGCACTTGTTTGTCCTCCATGCTCAAACCAGGTGACCAAGGGGCTTCCTATAATGTCAGGGTCGGAGAGTTCTGAATCATCAATAGTTGTATGGAATTCCTCCCACCATTTCTCTATGATCTGTTCCATATCTTCATCTATTAAATTGTAATAGGACTATAATTATTCCTTTCTCTCATCCCTGTGCGCAATGATATAAATAAAGTGCAAATCTTCACAGAACTTAACTAGTGATCTGTACTAGTGCAAGGTGCATAGTGTCATGCGTGGGAATGACTCAATGGAAACCTTCAATTGTTTATAGTAGGAATGGAACATTGTGTTCGACTACCATTGCTTTGACATATCATTCGTATACCATAAGGTTGAGAACCTCACGGCCAACGACTCCGATGATTCAATCTATGGAAAGGTTTATCCCTTGAGAATTTGCCAAGCGATAAATGCAATCAACATGAGTAGAGAGCTGAAGTGGAACTTGTATCCCTGATCCTGTGCTTCACGATAGTATTTCTCAATCTCGTTGATGAGGTAACTCACCCAATTCATATGCATCGCCTCCAAGCATTTTTCTGCAAGGTCCACCACAAACTCGGTGACCTGCATGGGGTAATTATTTCTTACAAGCTTGCCAACTATGAGTTGGAAAGCGAGGCACATTGGGCCATCCTTGATAGAGGCTACCTTGTAGCCTCACTTTCCCTTCTCAACTTCTCCATATTCCTCCTTAATGCGCTATTCCAAGGAGCGATCTGAGGTCTTCCTTGGGTAGAATTGTTGAGGGTCAGGTCCCTACATGCTCAATCTCGTAATCCAGTGGATCAGCGTCAGATCTAAAGTAATCTTCCTGTTGAGCCACAAGTATCCACCATGATAGCATGAAAAGAGGATTTTAACGCAAGACTTAACCTCCTGATGTCATCTAAAATGAGGAATCTTCATGACATTCAGTATCGTGGACTGCACCAACTCCTTTATCCAAGGCTGGGAGACTATGCGAGGCTTCTTCCCAGTCATATTCATTAAATATATATGGGGTGTGAGCATAGCGTGGTTCTTTCTATCTCCAAGGTTAAATTCGTTGCTCTTCAGTGCTAGGATATGTCCCAACTAAGTTCCCACTACGCGTATTCCCTTCGGAATGTACGCGGTGATCAAAGTGTACTCGAAGTCTTGTGGAATGTTGTCGTGATTAACCATGCCAACCAAAGGTGGGATATAATCAAGTAAGATAGATGAGATCTTCTTCGCATTAGCTAGATTTTCATGACACTTACTTCTCTTCTCAGTCATGGGGTTGACATGTTTCGAATGTCATCGATTCGAAGGGGAATCCTGTAGTCCCCTGGTCGATGATGCCTGTACTCCTCCAAACATATCTTTATCAACCATAAAATTCTTTAGCACTTCTTCAATGGACTTCTCTATCTCAATGCACTCGACCGACATTCTCACTATTAACAAGTAGGTCATGGTAGGTGAATGGAGAGTGGGGTAGACAAATGGACGACGATGTATGATAGCACAACTCGACACATAATCAATTTGTTGTTAGCTTAGATAATTACGGGTGGCAAAAAGTGGTCCCAGCGCAACATCCAATGGGTTAAACAAGTGAGTGTCATAACAGATTCCTCCAACAGACAAGAATGCCTCTATAAATGTGAATCCATCTGTTATGGTGTGGTCTCAACATTCAATGACGATCTATCCACCCATAAGTGCATTTCCTATCCGTTCGAGGTTTCGTTCTAATGACCAAGGCACCTCCAATGGTCATGTAGCTTCACCAGGGTGAAGTCCCATTCTACGTGGTTCTATTGTTCCAGGTTCTATTGTTCCAGTGAGGTTCAGAGCCTGCAAGCCTACCTCTTGCGAAGTCTTCTCTATAAGTTCCTGTAGATTTTCTAACTTGGATATCTTATTACTGAGCTTCCTTTCCTTCTTTCATGTGATCTGAGTCTCTCTAAATGTTTCTAGATTTCTCTTCCCATTCTTATTCTTATCTTCTTCTAGCGTAGTAGCTTCACGCTGTTGATGTGTTCTCAAAGGGTTCAAAGGTAATACCTCTTTTCTTATTAATTTCTGGGTGGATGTACTCCTTTCTTGCATGTATAGTTCCTTCAAACCTTCTTGTGCTCTTTCAACTTCGACAACTAATTCTCTTGTGTTCTGCTACTTCAACTTAACTTCGACAACTAATTGTCTTGTGTTCTTTTATCAATCAATCTATTTTTCTAGCTGTGAAATCTCTTAGTTCTTGCTTTTTCTTTTCTTTAGCTGCTTCCTCTGCTTTCCTTCTGATCTGATCTTTCTCAATCCAAGTCTTACCTAGAAAAAGGGGGAAGGGGGTTATGTTCTCAACAATCATAATTACTTCAAATTCCTCTTTAGTCGATGTTCCATGAATGATAACAGGTACATTAGTAACTCTTCCACATAGGGTTATCATCTTTCCTTTAAACAAGCCTATTATTCCTAATGAAGGTATCACAATAGGTTTTCCCAAAATTTCCGAAGTGGTTTCTGTCATAATATTCACTTGTGTTCCTCATCTAGGACACACTCTATATCGAAGTCTCCTATTCTTGTATCTATGCATTGTTTTTCCTTCAAGATCTTTGATAAACTGACATCTTTGTGATCATTCATTTCTTTTTTTAACTATACTAATGTAGTCTGAAATCCCTCTGATCCTTTCTCTTTATGATCTTCTAACATGCTCTCATTCTCTTGACTCATGTTAATTTGTTCAACTTTAGCAATCATCCTTGGGCAATCCTCAACTTCATGACCAACAAGTTTACAACAAAGAAAAATAGGACCTATACCAGGACATTCCTTAGAAACATTTCTCGGTCTTCTACAGTTATAACATAATGTCAATCCTCTCTTTCTTTTAACGTTCCCCAACCTCTCATGTATTGCACACTAGGATCACAGTGCTGGACCCGCAATCTGAAAAAATTCTTTCTAGGTTCCTGCATCCACTTATTAGTCCAAAAACTCTTTCTATGCATAGGAATACCATATCTTTCTCTATTTCTATCAAATTTATTTAGATCAACTTTTTCTTCTAAGTGTACCCTTTCTTTCAAACTAGGACATAAATTATCAAACATACCTATATTCATGATTTCAAAACAAAAAGTTTCACTTATCTTACTCTTATCAAAGCATAAAGCTTTACCTCTTTCAAGATCTTACCTCTTTTCTTCAGATCGGGTTTCTTTCTTAGCACAAAGCTTCGCAAGTCAACTAGAATATTGCACACTACAACAACAGATCTATGCACATAGCTTCTCTTTACTTCAGTTCCCAACAATCACAGTTTTAGGTACTGGCAACGGAACCATATGTTGGCACAAGGGTAGACCCAAGGTTCAACGCTTCAACAACACACCAACAAAACCCTAACTACCAACCCTTTCAGAAACACCTGTGAAGCAGGCGAAGTCTCACCCGAGGTAGAGGCAGAGGGGGCTATAGGACTCAGGTGTCTGTAACCAATATGGGACATAGATATGTGATTACAATTACTTCACAGAGTACTTAAGAACAACATGCATTAGTTATCAACTTCATTCACATCGCAGAATAAACTCTAAGTATAAATTGGTGTAGTAACAATGACGAAATAAACATCGCACTTAGCATCATAAGTTAGATCTAGCACATCCAACATGAATAAAGAACTAAGCATTCATAAATATATATATTACACATAACAATCAATTCACTAAGTAGATCCACATCATACACATCATAGCACAAAGCAAACCATCAACACATGATATACGTGGTTCACCCCAGTGTGGGGCTACATCCATCAACTACTTCTTATTATTTATTAGGCTTCAATATCTTACATTCGTCTACTCCTGTGCACTAAGAAACATAGCCAAGCTTCACAATGAACATGTAATCTATGCACTAATCACCAGATCCACCTTCCCAAAATCAGGTCAAGGAACAGAGCCAACTCCTCTATCAGGAACAAAGCCCTACATACATGTTTAGTTGCACAAAGTAACTCAAAACTACTTGCCTCTTGCTCTTAGCCAATTACATCCCCTTTTACCACTACTCATTCTTACAATCTTATTCTTATTTATTCTTTTGCATTTGCAACAAGGCCTAATCATGGGTAAACCCATGGGATGACATCCCATAACCCATTTAAAAACCCTAAGAACCCAATGATGAGTCCACAAAACCCACAAAACAAGTGAGATCCTGCAATCTCAGCTCCGCCTGGGTGCTCCTTCCTCGAGCATTGCGTTGAAGTCCAAAAAGTGGTCAAACCTGACCAATGTTTGCTCAAACCTTAGTCGAGGGCCAACATAGACCATAAAGGGATATTTTCAATTTGCACACCAAATATTTATTTCCCCTTACTACAAATCCTTCAGGTTGTTTCATGTAGATTTCTTCTTCTAGGTCCCCATGTAGGAATGTTGTCTTTACATTCATATTTTCTATTTACAGATCAAATTTTGCAGCCAAAGAAATTAGTACTATAATGGAAGTTAATTTTGCAATAGGAGAAAAAATCTCAACAAAATCGACTCCTTCGCTTGGGAATATCCTTTTGCTACCAATCAAGATTTGAATTTCTTGACTTGGCCTACGACATTCATTCTCTTATTGAATAAACACTTGCTAAAAATTAGAATTATTCCATTTGGTAATTCAACTAAATCCCACATCTCATTCTTATGCAAGCATTCCATCTCTTAAACCATGGCGTCCTTCCATATTTTTCTCTCTATTGAGTCGACTGCCTCCCTAACTGACTTGGGATCTTTGTTAGTGGCAGTTAACACAAATGAGGAATGAAAGTTAAGAATACGATACCTTTCAACTGGTTTTCTTACTCGTTCTGACCTCCTTACAACTAGCGTCGGTTGTTCCACCTCTTCATTTGATTCAATCAACTCATCTGAATAACCTTCTTCGTTCCTTAGTTCAAACTGCACCTTCTCTGGATTATTCTATGTTTGAACCATCACTTTAGACTCATACTCCTTCCTAATTCTATGAAGACCACATCTCGACTGCACATTGTTTTCCTTGATGCAGGATTCCAGAGCTTATATCCTTTCATTCCTTCTTTGTATCCAATGAAAATATAGTTGACTACCTTCTTGTCTAGCTTGATCCTCTTTTCCTTGAGAACATACACAAATGCATCACAACTAAATACTTTGAGATGTGAAACCAAAGGATTCTTACCAGACCATACCTCATGTGGAGTCGTATCAACTAACACCAACTAAGGAGACATATTCACTTGATGTGTTGCGGTGTCAACTACCTCTGCCTAGAATTCTTGTGTGAGCCCAACACCATTGAGCATGATCCTTGCCTTTTCCATCAATGTTCTATTCATTCTCTCAAAAAATCCAATTTTTTATGGGGTATATGGTGTGGTATTTTGGCGTGTTATTCCACACTACTTGCAAAAATGATCGAATTATTTTCCACAGAATTCACCATCGTTACCAGTTCTCAACACCTTAATACGCTTATCTATTTGGTTTTCTAAAAGAGATTTAAACTCTTTGAATTTCTCTAAAACCTATAATTTCTTCCTCAGGAAATATATCCATGTATTACTATAACAATCATCTATGAAGGAAAAAATAATACAGGGATCCACCAAGTGAGGGCATTGAAATATGGACAAACACATCACTATGAGCCAAATCTAGAATCCCCTTTTCCCTTATTTCTCCAGATGAACCTCACTCGACTTTGTTTTCCATATATATAATGTTCACAAAATTAGAATTATAAATTACATTTAGAAAAATATTCAACCATACCTTTATTGTGCATAGCTTGAAGTTTTTTTTCTCCAATATTTCCCATCCTCTCATTCCATATCATGGTCAGTTCGTTTTGACAAGGACTTGTTGAGTCCAGTTGAACTAAATCATCCCTAGTCAAGTTGAGTCGAGTCGAATTTGAGTCAACTTTAGGAACACCGATGGTATTGCATCCAGTCGAGTTGACATTCCCTAATAACTTGTATAGGGTTACAATACGAACTCCTTTCATTAAGACCACCACACCTTTGACCATCTTGCATGTATCCTCCTGAAATAGAGTGTACACCCCGAAATCACTCATCATGCTGAAAGATATCATGTTACTTACCAAACCCAGAATGTGTAGCACACCTAGAAGGGTTCTTCTCCTCCCATCCTATAGTGTCAGTTGAACTCTTCCTCATCCAACAATTTTGGTTGTTGTTCATCTCCCAAGAACACATCTCCTCCTTCATATCATTCATATTCGTAGAACCATTCTCTATGTGGTGTCATATGCTAGGATGCTCCTGATTTGATCAACCAAACATCTTGATCCAACTGTGTATGGTTTGATTCCAGGTACACATCGCCTCCCTTATCTGAAATTGTATTTCTCTCATTCGATTGCTTCTCATCAGATCCTATGTTGAATTTTGTTTCCTTCAACTTGCAATCCCTTTTGTAATGTCCAAATTTACCACATTTATAACATATTCTTGTCATTGGATGAAATGGGGATTTAGATGTACCCTTCGACTTAAAATTTCTATCATAGAATTTTCCTTTATCTCTGCCAACCGATCAACCTATTAATACTAAGGCATATTTGGTTGATACTCCCATGTTCTTCCTTCTCATATATTATGA
>ML782882.1:97199-139569 GCA_009831015.1 Picea engelmannii | reverse complement strand
GCATCGCACTTAGCATCATAAGTTATATATAGCACATCCAACATGAATAAAACACTAAGAATTCATAGATTTATCTATTACACATAACAATCAATGCACTAAGAAGATCCACAACATACACATCATAGCACAAAGAAAACCATGAATACATGATATACGTGGTTCACCCCAGTGTGGGGCTACGTCCACCAACTACTTCTTCTTCTTAATTAGGCTTCAATATCTTACATTCGTATGCTCCTGTGCACTAAGACACAGAGCCAAGATTCACATTGGAAAGGTGATTTGTGCACTAAGCACCAGATCCACCTTCCCAAAATCAAGTCAAGGCACAGAGCCAACTCCTTTATCAGGCACGAAGCCTTATATACATGTTCTGTTTCACAAAGAAACTCAAAACTACTTGCCTCTTGCACTTAGCCAATTACATCCCCTTCTACCACTGCACATTCTTAAAATATTATTCTTATTTATACTTTTACATTTACAACAAGGCCTAATCATGGGTAAACCCATGGGCCGACATCCCATAACCCGTTAAAAAACCCTAAGAACCCCATGTTGGGTCGACAAATCCCGCAAAACAAGTGAGATCCCGCGATCTCAGCTCCACCTGGGTGCTCCTTCCTTGATCACTACGTCGAAGTCTAAAAAGTGGTCAAAACTGACCGATTTTTCCTCAAACCTTGGTTGAGGGCCAACATTCCCCCAACATGCACCTGTGACTCTTCCCGAGTCACTCAGATTTGGGAAACGCTACTTTGAAGGCCTCGAGCTTAGCTCGAGCTACCTTTACTTCCAGCTTCACCTAAGATTCTTGCTCAATGAACTATTGGATCATTTTCTCTGTAACAGGCCCTTCCAAGCACTTTTCCATTGTCGTAACCACTTGGTCCAGTTGTGAACCTTGTCCTTCGATATTTTCAAATACTGCACAGGCTTCATCCTGCACCGGTTGTAGCCTTTGGGTGACTTCCATTAATATTTCTTGCATGATAGTAATATGCTACTGGGCTATGCATTGTTCTTGTGATCTCTTCATTCTCTCGACTGCAGTGAGCGACTTCATCTACGCTTGTACTGACAGTGCCTGCTACTACGCCTCCTGTAGCTGGACTTCCAACTTTCTAAGATCAAGATATTTCGTTAGGTGTTCGTAGGTCTGCGCGCTTGTGTCGCTCAGATGTTTACATTCTGAGGCGAGGGCCCTAATCCTTCTAACTGGGCTCTTAGAGGCTTCCTCCCTCTGGTCGCGCATTTATTGTGGAGTGCTTAGTACTGCTTGGATATCAAACTTCATTACCCTTTCTTGAAGCTATTGGATGGCCTCAACAAGCTTCACCACTTGAACCTTGACTGCCTCATGTTCCTCCTATGCCAAGCTTAGCACAGAGCGAAGTTATCTGCTCACCACTTCTTTGACTGCAGTTTTCTCTACAAGCAACTGGCCCTTTTCTCTTTGTATCTTTTCTTTTTCCTCCTCGAGCATCACCTGGAACTCATCCTTCTCATTTTCATAAGCAGTTACACAATACCGCACAAATGGTAGTTTCTCTAAGACTTCCTCTTTCTCTTTCTTTAGGGATTTTGTAGCCTTTTCCTTCTCCTCTTGGGCTCAATGAAGTCAAGCCTCTATTGCATTTGCAATTATTCCAAGTTGGGCTAGCTCATCCCCCAACTCTTTAGTCTCTGATGAGGAAGGTGCAATAGGTACTATGTAGATAACTTGAATCACTCGTTGTATCTCCTTCAGCCCCTTCTCAACCTTTGCATACAACTCTTCCTACTTTTATCCATATCTATGCAAGAGATATTTAGATCCATCCTCCATTGCTCAATGGACCAAGACGATATCATCCTCTATGAATGTAGCCTCCAGCTGGGGCTTACTAGCGCGGGTATTATTTCTTATTGAAAGTTTATGTGGAGAAACCTTCCTCTTCTTTGGTGTTTCTGTCTCAGTAGGGGGATCCTTCGGTGGTGTAGCTTCACCTTCTCCTTTCTTTTCTCCTTCTGCCCCTCCTACTTCTTGGTTTAATTCATCTCCTCCTCCTCCTGAAAGTGAGCCAGACCCACTTTCTTCTGAGGGACTATCCTCCTCATTAGTCTCTATGTTCTAAAATTTCTCCTTTTTCTTTTTCTTCTTTGCACTTGTTTGTCCTCCATGCTCAAACCAGGTGACCAAGGGGCTTCCTATAATGTCAGGGTCAAAGATTTCTGAATCATCAACAGTTGTATGGAATTCCTCCCACCATTTCTCTGTGATCTGTTCCATATCTTCATCTATTAAATTGTAATAGGACTATAATTCTTCCTTTCTCTCATCCCTGTGCGCAATGATATAAATAAAGTGCAGATCTTCACAGAACTTAACTAGTGATCTGTACTAGTGCAAGGTGCGTAGTGTCATGCCTGGGAATGACTCAAAGGAAACCTTCAGGTGTTTATAGTAGGAATGGAACATTGTGTTTGACTACCATTGCTTTGACATATCATTCGTATACCATAAGGTTGAGAACCTCACGGCCAACGACTCCGATGATTCAATCTATGGAAAGGTTTATCCCTTGAGCATTTGCCAAGTGATAAATGCAATCAACATGAGTAGCGAGATGAAGTGGAACTTGTATCCCTGATCCTGTGCTTCACGATAGTCTTTCTCAATCTCGTTGATGAGGTAACTCACCCAATTCATTTGCATCGCCTCCAAGCATTTTTCTGCAAGGTCCACCACGAACTCGGTGACCTGCATGGGGTAATTATTTCTTACAATCTTGCCAACTATGAGTTGGAAAGCGAGGCGCATTGGTCCATCCTTGATAGAGGCTACCTTGTAGCCTCACTTTCCCTTCTCAAATTATCCATATTCCTCCTTAATGCGCTATTCCAAGGAGCGATATGAGGTCTTCCTTGGGTAGAATTGTTGAGGGTCAGGTCCCTGCATGCTCAATCTCGTAATCCAGTGGATCAACGTCATATCCAAAGTAATATTCCTATTGAGCCACAAGTATCCACCATGATAGCATGAAAAGAGGATTTTAATGCAAGACTTAACCTCCTGATGTCAGCTAAAATGAGGAATCTTCATGACATTCAGTATCGTGGACTGCACCAACTCCTTTATCCAAGGCTGGGAGACTATGCGAGGCTTCTTCCCAGTCATATTCATTAAATATATATGGGGTGTGAGCATAGCGTGGTTCTTTCTATCTCCAAGGTTAAATTCGTTGCTCTTCAGTGCTAGGATATGTCCCAACTAAGTTCCCACTACGCGTATTCCCTTCGGAATGTACGCGGTGATCAAAGTGTACTCGAAGTCTTGTGGAATGTTGTCGTGATTAACCATGCCAACCAAAGGTGGGATATAATCAAGTAAGATAGATGAGATCTTCTTCGCATTAGCTAGATTTTCATGACACTTACTTCTCTTCTCAGTCATGGGGTTGACATGTTTCGAATGTCATCGATTCGAAGGGGAATCCTGTAGTCCCCTGGTCGATGATGCCTGTACTCCTCCAAACATATCTTTATCAACCATAAAATTCTTTAGCACTTCTTCAATGGACTTCTCTATCTCAATGCACTCGACCGACATTCTCACTATTAACAAGTAGGTCATGGTAGGTGAATGGAGAGTGGGGTAGACAAATGGACGACGATGTATGATAGCACAACTCGACACATAATCAATTTGTTGTTAGCTTAGATAATTACGGGTGGCAAAAAGTGGTCCCAGCGCAACATCCAATGGGTTAAACAAGTGAGTGTCATAACAGATTCCTCCAACAGACAAGAATGCCTCTATAAATGTGAATCCATCTGTTATGGTGTGGTCTCAACATTCAATGACGATCTATCCACCCATAAGTGCATTTCCTATCCGTTCGAGGTTTCGTTCTAATGACCAAGGCACCTCCAATGGTCATGTAGCTTCACCAGGGTGAAGTCCCATTCTACGTGGTTCTATTGTTCCAGGTTCTATTGTTCCAGTGAGGTTCAGAGCCTGCAAGCCTACCTCTTGCGAAGTCTTCTCTATAAGTTCCTGTAGATTTTCTAACTTGGATATCTTATTACTGAGCTTCCTTTCCTTCTTTCATGTGATCTGAGTCTCTCTAAATGTTTCTAGATTTCTCTTCCCATTCTTATTCTTATCTTCTTCTAGCGTAGTAGCTTCACGCTGTTGATGTGTTCTCAAAGGGTTCAAAGGTAATACCTCTTTTCTTATTAATTTCTGGGTGGATGTACTCCTTTCTTGCATGTATAGTTCCTTCAAACCTTCTTGTGCTCTTTCAACTTCGACAACTAATTCTCTTGTGTTCTGCTACTTCAACTTAACTTCGACAACTAATTGTCTTGTGTTCTTTTATCAATCAATCTATTTTTCTAGCTGTGAAATCTCTTAGTTCTTGCTTTTTCTTTTCTTTAGCTGCTTCCTCTGCTTTCCTTCTGATCTGATCTTTCTCAATCCAAGTCTTACCTAGAAAAAGGGGGAAGGGGGTTATGTTCTCAACAATCATAATTACTTCAAATTCCTCTTTAGTCGATGTTCCATGAATGATAACAGGTACATTAGTAACTCTTCCACATAGGGTTATCATCTTTCCTTTAAACAAGCCTATTATTCCTAATGAAGGTATCACAATAGGTTTTCCCAAAATTTCCGAAGTGGTTTCTGTCATAATATTCACTTGTGTTCCTCATCTAGGACACACTCTATATCGAAGTCTCCTATTCTTGTATCTATGCATTGTTTTTCCTTCAAGATCTTTGATAAACTGACATCTTTGTGATCATTCATTTCTTTTTTTAACTATACTAATGTAGTCTGAAATCCCTCTGATCCTTTCTCTTTATGATCTTCTAACATGCTCTCATTCTCTTGACTCATGTTAATTTGTTCAACTTTAGCAATCATCCTTGGGCAATCCTCAACTTCATGACCAACAAGTTTACAACAAAGAAAAATAGGACCTATACCAGGACATTCCTTAGAAACATTTCTCGGTCTTCTACAGTTATAACATAATGTCAATCCTCTCTTTCTTTTAACGTTCCCCAACCTCTCATGTATTGCACACTAGGATCACAGTGCTGGACCCGCAATCTGAAAAAATTCTTTCTAGGTTCCTGCATCCACTTATTAGTCCAAAAACTCTTTCTATGCATAGGAATACCATATCTTTCTCTATTTCTATCAAATTTATTTAGATCAACTTTTTCTTCTAAGTGTACCCTTTCTTTCAAACTAGGACATAAATTATCAAACATACCTATATTCATGATTTCAAAACAAAAAGTTTCACTTATCTTACTCTTATCAAAGCATAAAGCTTTACCTCTTTCAAGATCTTACCTCTTTTCTTCAGATCGGGTTTCTTTCTTAGCACAAAGCTTCGCAAGTCAACTAGAATATTGCACACTACAACAACAGATCTATGCACATAGCTTCTCTTTACTTCAGTTCCCAACAATCACAGTTTTAGGTACTGGCAACGGAACCATATGTTGGCACAAGGGTAGACCCAAGGTTCAACGCTTCAACAACACACCAACAAAACCCTAACTACCAACCCTTTCAGAAACACCTGTGAAGCAGGCGAAGTCTCACCCGAGGTAGAGGCAGAGGGGGCTATAGGACTCAGGTGTCTGTAACCAATATGGGACATAGATATGTGATTACAATTACTTCACAGAGTACTTAAGAACAACATGCATTAGTTATCAACTTCATTCACATCGCAGAATAAACTCTAAGTATAAATTGGTGTAGTAACAATGACGAAATAAACATCGCACTTAGCATCATAAGTTAGATCTAGCACATCCAACATGAATAAAGAACTAAGCATTCATAAATATATATATTACACATAACAATCAATTCACTAAGTAGATCCACATCATACACATCATAGCACAAAGCAAACCATCAACACATGATATACGTGGTTCACCCCAGTGTGGGGCTACATCCATCAACTACTTCTTATTATTTATTAGGCTTCAATATCTTACATTCGTCTACTCCTGTGCACTAAGAAACATAGCCAAGCTTCACAATGAACATGTAATCTATGCACTAATCACCAGATCCACCTTCCCAAAATCAGGTCAAGGAACAGAGCCAACTCCTCTATCAGGAACAAAGCCCTACATACATGTTTAGTTGCACAAAGTAACTCAAAACTACTTGCCTCTTGCTCTTAGCCAATTACATCCCCTTTTACCACTACTCATTCTTACAATCTTATTCTTATTTATTCTTTTGCATTTGCAACAAGGCCTAATCATGGGTAAACCCATGGGATGACATCCCATAACCCATTTAAAAACCCTAAGAACCCAATGATGAGTCCACAAAACCCACAAAACAAGTGAGATCCTGCAATCTCAGCTCCGCCTGGGTGCTCCTTCCTCGAGCATTGCGTTGAAGTCCAAAAAGTGGTCAAACCTGACCAATGTTTGCTCAAACCTTAGTCGAGGGCCAACATAGACCATAAAGGGATATTTTCAATTTGCACACCAAATATTTATTTCCCCTTACTACAAATCCTTCAGGTTGTTTCATGTAGATTTCTTCTTCTAGGTCCCCATGTAGGAATGTTGTCTTTACATTCATATTTTCTATTTACAGATCAAATTTTGCAGCCAAAGAAATTAGTACTATAATGGAAGTTAATTTTGCAATAGGAGAAAAAATCTCAACAAAATCGACTCCTTCGCTTGGGAATATCCTTTTGCTACCAATCAAGATTTGAATTTCTTGACTTGGCCTACGACATTCATTCTCTTATTGAATAAACACTTGCTAAAAATTAGAATTATTCCATTTGGTAATTCAACTAAATCCCACATCTCATTCTTATGCAAGCATTCCATCTCTTAAACCATGGCGTCCTTCCATATTTTTCTCTCTATTGAGTCGACTGCCTCCCTAACTGACTTGGGATCTTTGTTAGTGGCAGTTAACACAAATGAGGAATGAAAGTTAAGAATACGATACCTTTCAACTGGTTTTCTTACTCGTTCTGACCTCCTTACAACTAGCGTCGGTTGTTCCACCTCTTCATTTGATTCAATCAACTCATCTGAATAACCTTCTTCGTTCCTTAGTTCAAACTGCACCTTCTCTGGATTATTCTATGTTTGAACCATCACTTTAGACTCATACTCCTTCCTAATTCTATGAAGACCACATCTCGACTGCACATTGTTTTCCTTGATGCAGGATTCCAGAGCTTATATCCTTTCATTCCTTCTTTGTATCCAATGAAAATATAGTTGACTACCTTCTTGTCTAGCTTGATCCTCTTTTCCTTGAGAACATACACAAATGCATCACAACTAAATACTTTGAGATGTGAAACCAAAGGATTCTTACCAGACCATACCTCATGTGGAGTCGTATCAACTAACACCAACTAAGGAGACATATTCACTTGATGTGTTGCGGTGTCAACTACCTCTGCCTAGAATTCTTGTGTGAGCCCAACACCATTGAGCATGATCCTTGCCTTTTCCATCAATGTTCTATTCATTCTCTCAAAAAATCCAATTTTTTATGGGGTATATGGTGTGGTATTTTGGCGTGTTATTCCACACTACTTGCAAAAATGATCGAATTATTTTCCACAGAATTCACCATCGTTACCAGTTCTCAACACCTTAATACGCTTATCTATTTGGTTTTCTAAAAGAGATTTAAACTCTTTGAATTTCTCTAAAACCTATAATTTCTTCCTCAGGAAATATATCCATGTATTACTATAACAATCATCTATGAAGGAAAAAATAATACAGGGATCCACCAAGTGAGGGCATTGAAATATGGACAAACACATCACTATGAGCCAAATCTAGAATCCCCTTTTCCCTTATTTCTCCAGATGAACCTCACTCGACTTTGTTTTCCATATATATAATGTTCACAAAATTAGAATTATAAATTACATTTAGAAAAATATTCAACCATACCTTTATTGTGCATAGCTTGAAGTTTTTTTTCTCCAATATTTCCCATCCTCTCATTCCATATCATGGTCAGTTCGTTTTGACAAGGACTTGTTGAGTCCAGTTGAACTAAATCATCCCTAGTCAAGTTGAGTCGAGTCGAATTTGAGTCAACTTTAGGAACACCGATGGTATTGCATCCAGTCGAGTTGACATTCCCTAATAACTTGTATAGGGTTACAATACGAACTCCTTTCATTAAGACCACCACACCTTTGACCATCTTGCATGTATCCTCCTGAAATAGAGTGTACACCCCGAAATCACTCATCATGCTGAAAGATATCATGTTACTTACCAAACCCAGAATGTGTAGCACACCTAGAAGGGTTCTTCTCCTCCCATCCTATAGTGTCAGTTGAACTCTTCCTCATCCAACAATTTTGGTTGTTGTTCATCTCCCAAGAACACATCTCCTCCTTCATATCATTCATATTCGTAGAACCATTCTCTATGTGGTGTCATATGCTAGGATGCTCCTGATTTGATCAACCAAACATCTTGATCCAACTGTGTATGGTTTGATTCCAGGTACACATCGCCTCCCTTATCTGAAATTGTATTTCTCTCATTCGATTGCTTCTCATCAGATCCTATGTTGAATTTTGTTTCCTTCAACTTGCAATCCCTTTTGTAATGTCCAAATTTACCACATTTATAACATATTCTTGTCATTGGATGAAATGGGGATTTAGATGTACCCTTCGACTTAAAATTTCTATCATAGAATTTTCCTTTATCTCTGCCAACCGATCAACCTATTAATACTAAGGCATATTTGGTTGATACTCCCATGTTCTTCCTTCTCATATATTATGATAGTAGAGATGCAACTAGTCTTCTAGCACTAATGTGGTTGAATTAATCCCTATGGCCACGACTAAGCTATCCTATGAGTGTGGAAAATAACATAATAGGATAACACATTTATCCTCTTTAGTGATTTTAATACCCACACCATATAATTATCTTATTCTAGTATTAAACACATTTAAATGATTAGTCACTAAACTAACATCACTCATCCTCAGAAGATACAATTTCTTTCTAAGGAACAACTTATTTACTAGGTATTTCGACTGGTACAAGCTCCTCAACTTGTCCCATATTTTCTTCATTTAATATTCACCTGAGACATTCAACACTACCAAATATTCAAGGCAAATTCAAATCATACTCCTTTCCCTTCTCTCGAGTTTCTCCCATTCTTCCCTTCGAATACCTATCAGAATGGTACCTAAACAGACTGTTGCCCATTTGTCTCAATCTATAAAAATATCTTCAATTTTAATCCTCTAAAGTTCAAAATTTTATTCATTGATTTTTTCGATCTCTATTCTTGAGCTACTCGCCATTCTTTAATCACACTTTATAAGGATTTTTGACTTAAGACTCTTATTGAACCTAAGTTTTAGCTCAGATCCAAGGTTGTTAAACCAAGCTATGATACCACATGTTATGAAATTAGGAACACTTCCACACTAAACCTAGCAAAAGAGAGGAAGAAATATTTAATAAATAAAGTAAATGACAAAGCTACCACATACTACACAAATATTTTACCCCAGAAACCCAAACGGGAAAACCAACATTCCTTGGGCATATTTCTCTCTTTTTGTATTATTCCTTCATAATAAAAGGTTACATGCCTAACCTTGGTCTACACCTAAGACACAATCGACATCATGCCTTATTTATTTACACAAGAACAATCTGATAGCCAATCCATCTTACATCTACATGACCATCGATCTCTAAAACAATTTGTCTAAATATTATCCTTTACAACATTACAACACACCTTATTTGTAGGATTTATAGTAGGAAAATCCCTACAGAAAGGCACCCAAAAATGGTTGCAAATCCTCACAGATCATTGGCTACAAATTCCGTGAATCTCTGGATTCTGTTACAGTAGAATCTAAGTCGATTTAGCAGTCGACCTCCATTCAGTCTTCAGTCGACATCCATGTGCCCACCTGTCGACCCCTTTTCGGTTTGACCTCTTCAACTTTATATCAATTTCTTTGACTTTGAATTTACCTCGTCAAACTGCCTCAACCTTCAACTTTCAATCTCAATCGATCCATATCGAATAGACTTTCATTGCAAAGAATATATCAACCCAATAGTCAATTCCACCAATATCTCAATATTCTGATCTTGACAAGAAATGGTATTTTGATCCTCTTGGTATTTTATATATTCCTTTTGGATTATAGGGTTTTGTTTTTCATTCACGGGCTCAAGGTTTTGGGGGTTTGGATTTTAGGAATTGGTATTTTTATAGTTTGAGTTTTGAGAATTTTTCCATCTTGAAAAAAAAAACGATCCCTATTTATGACACATATAATTATTTCATTAAACTCAAAACTTCATACTAGTAACAATAAGAAAAACAAATGAAGTATTTTTGGAAGGAGAAGAAAAAACCCTATTTCAAAAATACTACCCACTAGAGATAATTTTGCAATGTTAATCAATTAGGGAGTCTTTGTGCTTGATTGGATTGTCATGTCATTAAGAGATGGTGGGATGGTGTTATCCAAATTATATTATTGTTTTTCATCCTAGGTGTTCTCTCTCAATGTTTCATTGGAATGAGAAAATGAAGTGACCCTATGCCTTTTTTTTAATGAGAAACATAATGGGTTTTCTTTACTTCTCACTAGCAATATAATGCATTATATTGCATATGTGTTTTATAATCCTAATCATTTCCCTAGTTCTAGACTCGACATCCCTAAGGCTGAGTAATGAAAATGTATTTATGCTATGAATAACAGTAATAGGGAAGCACTTAGAAAATATATGATGGACCAAGATAGTGGAACCAACTTTATACATAGACCCATATATTAAGAAAATGTTGAAATTAAATAAAAATGTTTTTATGTAATACTTTGTTGAGAAGTTTTTTTTGAATTTTGATTTTGATTATAAAAATATTATCTTAAAGATTATAAATTGGTTGATATAAATAAAATGCAAATATGGGTAGGGAGTGAAAACCCTAGAAGGGAGATGGAACCATGGTTTTCTACAGTAAGGTATATATGATTTGGACATGCGTGGGGGTTAGTTGTATGCTAGTTCGATGGAGGACACTTTGGAGGAAACCATGCAATTAGTGGACTACTTTGACAACACACTATACAAATCTATGATCTTTGTCGGCCCTTGTCTGGACCTTTCTCGTTTATCATACCCTCAAGATGTAAGCTCAAATGAAGGCACATGTACATTGGGCTAGATCTTATAGATGGCGGTCCTGACACCATCAGATTTCTTTTGTCTATAGATAAACTACAATATTATTGTCATTTCACTATATGGGAGACTAATGAGCTCAAGGATGTGGAAATTGCAGTGTTAAGTGGTTTCCGTAGGGAGATCAAGAATAATCCATATAGGGCTTTCTATCCATCAATGCCTATAGTGGTGGATCATGATGAGGGTGATCCTGATGGGTTTCATTCATCTAACTTTTGGAACCTCTCTACCCAAAAAACATTTACATATTTATACATGAAAATAGGGCTAATCCCATTACAAAGTGGACAAAATGTCCCAAATACCCAATGGTCTATAATTGTTTTCCTCCTTCTGCACATTGCTCCGTCATGCTTCCTCTTGTCACGCATTTTGACTCCTTAAAGTTCTCTTCCCATCGCATGCTCTAGTGCATCTTCTAACTTCATTTTATTTTTTAATTTATTCTGGCACATATCTCAAAACTTAACCAAAATTCCTATCAAACAATCCCCTAACCCTCACCTATGTCTTGTCCTGAGCCACTCAGGCCCTCTTCTAGTGCGCCATGAATTTTTCGAAGTTCTCCTTCCTTGTTGCATCCTTTTCCTTTACTTTTATTTCATTATGAAAAAATTGGTTGAATATGTTGGTAGTAATTCGAGCCTGCATCTTCTTGACACTTTATTCAACTTCTTGTTTGACTATCCCTTGAGTTTTTTCTAAGGTTGTTGTCACTCTGTATTATTCATCCTGTAGTACTTCTATCTATTGTGCATGAGCCTATTGCTTTGCCCTTAGTTGATTCATTTCTAAATACAATTTTTTTTCTCATTCATTGTTGTTACCACCTCTGTTGGTGGTAATATTCCTGTCATTTCTTTGAACTTCTGTGCCTTGTCCTATGTAGCCTAGATATTCTTACTTATGTCCTATTTCTCCATGTCTTCACTAAGTTGTTTCCAGACACCCATATTTTATGTATACAACTGAGAACATTTTACTTCTAAAGTCTTGATGTTCTCTACCATTGTTGTGACTTTTTTATATCTTTTCTCCCTTTCCTCAGGTGTAATGCTTGGTGTCAATTGTGCTTCTAGGTAGACTATTCATGTAGGAAATCCCTGAATGGATTCCCTTTTTATTGTTTCTTGTTCTTCAAATGAGGCCTCTAATTCTATCCTCACTTCTCCGAGTTCCTGGTAAACCTTCTTGAAGGCCTATTACATCTTTTAAACCTTCTGCACAACCTCATTGTGCTCCTACTTGACCTTGTTGAAATCCATATCCAAGGCTATGATCTCAGTTGTAACCTTAACTAAATCACTCGAAATATTCTTTGCAAGTTGTAACAAACCCGACACCTAACTACCCTTTCTACAGATGGGGCATAATTTTTTTTTTCTCTTTAACTATCTCAAGTCCTATTTATGGGACCTTCAATGGTTACTACTTGTCACGATATTTCTAACGATCACCACCGCAATAAAATCCAAGATCTGTTATGTAATTTATGGCCTCTTGAAGTTACCTAGGCATCATTAGTTGGGGTCTTCGACATTCGACATTGAACACACATTTTTCCTAATCCCCGAAGTACCAAAATCTTGCCATGTGGCCTTGGCCATTCAGAGATCAACGTTAGATGTTTTACGTTGAACACCCCTTTCTTTTGTCATTTGGCAGTCGAAAAGCGACAGTTGACGTCCCATGCTTTCAATTTTTTGGTGATCAATGATCGTCGTTGAACATCCCTTTTACCATACTATGCCCAAAACTCCCAAACTCCCGAAATCTAGCCAGGTGGACTTGGCCCTTCAACGATTGGCCTTCAACATTTTATGTTGGAAGTTCCTATATTGTACCACATCCCACATCTTCTGAAATCTCAAATTTATCCAAACTCCCGAAGTCCCAAACACATCATCAACCACATTGGTTAGGTGGGAACGAACCAGAAGCTGACACGTGGCAAGGGCCAGGGGTGACATGTGTCCTTGATAGGGGTTGACATGTGTCATGCTATAACATGCATAAGGGGAATGTTAATCGTCCATATATAGGTGAAAGATGGTGCACGTAATGTGGGTCCATGTCACCTTGAATGACCTCAATATGCCACATCATATTGGAATGATAGCCACCCATAACTTCGATCTCACGGTCAATATGAGTCCATGTAGATCCATAGTTATATGGCTCTCATTACTTCGTGACTCCAGGATTCAGAGTTTTCCAACTCCTCTCATCATGAATCCCTGAAGAGCTAATCTCCAAACTCTCTAATCTAGTGCCAAGTGTGCTCATCCTACCAATGAACGAGATTCATTTCAGCATTCGCAACTTCGATT
This sequence comes from Picea engelmannii, assembly GCA_009831015.1. NCBI lineage: Eukaryota > Viridiplantae > Streptophyta > Pinopsida > Pinales > Pinaceae > Picea > Picea engelmannii. The sequence goes on along the minus strand of ML782882.1, from coordinate 125,956 downwards.
ATTTTCACACTTCATAGACTCTTTTCCAAGTTCCTCTAGAGTACGAAGTCTCTGGACTACGGGATCACTTTCCATGTACCCACTCATCCAACAATGCTAGTTCAATGGACATCCTTTGATAGTGGACAAGTAGGACCACGTGTTGCTCCACGACGCCTTCCCGATCGGTTGGGTAATTGTAACACACATGACCCCCAGGTGCTCTTTTAAGGGGCAGGGTATCAAAATTTCATTTTCCTTAACTCTCTCTAGGTTCCCCTTTGAAAAAAGTGCAGGTTCTTCCAAACCCACAGGCTCTTTCCTGGCCCCTTTGAAGGATTTGAACAAAAGGCGCTATCTTTCCATGCTAGGCCTTATTGGTAGCCACCAATTTTGTTGATTTTTATCACAATTAAAATCATCATAAAGAGATTATATCTTTCTGTAGCTTCCACCTCCTTACATTTATAAACGCTTATGTTTTCTGGGCTTCGAGGCGATGATTAGGATAAACTTATCTTATGAGTTTTTCGTTTAAGTTTTCGTTTGTTTTGTTTAAAATTCATGACTGCAAGCATGAAATTTAAACAAGAAATTTGCTTGGGTAATTATTCTACAATTTGTGTTTTTCTTATTTCATTTTACCAAAGAAAATACACCTTGAGGAAACCCATATGTTGCTAAGCTTCAAGTTTTATAAACTCATTGATTAATTCACTCCCACAATTTTTATGTATTATGGGTATCATGACTTAATCGGTTCTATGGTTGATCGTTTGGTTTTATTTTTTGAAATGTATGAATGTGCAATGGGATTAACATTTGATATGTGCTTCATTTTCTCAACAATCATATCACATTCATTGCATTTGGTATAGTTTTGATGTACCTAAGAATACACCTCATCCTGTTGTCCTGTGAAATTAATGAACCCATTCATTATTCAAATTGGCATTCGATAGTATTCAAGGGTTTGATATAGATTATATGTAATGTCTCTTAGGTCTACATGCCTTTTGGTTTCCTGTATCTCCAAACTTAATTTATCAAGCATGACAGTCTCCAAACTTTGTAGGTATCTGGTCGTTGTGTTTTCCACAGCCCTCTCCCTACTACTCGTTTATTGGAAGTTGAAGCCTACCTCCCATGATATCTATTGTGTCTATTTCACAGTGGCCATGGCCCCTGTGGTTCAAATCGAACCGAATGGTTTTCAAGCCCTTCTTGCCCATGATGATGCCATAGATGATTTGGAGGGTCACGGTTGGAATATCTTCCTCAAAAAATTCAAGGTTACAACCTTGCGGTCACATAGGACTTTGCCCAAACATTCGACGGGTTTATAGCCAATGTCGGGGATGTACAATTGGAGGTCACAAAGGAATTTGTAGCCCAAGCAACAGGACTCCTGCAGGAAGGTGAAAAGTGGTTTAAAAATGACAAAATGGAGGATGTTCCATGGAGCTTGTTCATGGTTTCTCGTGAGTCTACCTGCTGCCCAAAAGGTATTCCTATTGCCTTCCTGAAACCTCGATAGAATGGCCTTATTTTGATTTTGAAATAGTTTATAACATGCGAGGGAAGGTATGGTTTGATATTTTTACACCACATCTGATTATTGATGTTGTTCATAGGGTTTAAACTAAACATGCCATTATACTTGTTAATGAGTCTATATAAAATGTCAAAATGCTATAAGAGACAGAGCATGAACCCTCTGTCAAGCCTCTTTCATCACGAGCTTATAAAAATCTTGCTGCTATTGCACCTGTCACAAATCGGGGACACTTGGGAAAGATTCTTGAGTCGAAACAGTTTTACCCAACTTGATAGCACACTGAACCCACCTTTAAATGTAAACCCCAATTCTGATAGTCCCATGACCGAAAGTCAGGGTTTCAGTTCACATATTGACTCTGAAGTTAATGAACCAGTCTTTGTTGCTTTGCAAAATTCCTGAGGTAAGAAACCACGATGTATTTTCTCGCCCAACAAATCATTGGAATGGGTAATGATGTGTTGAAAGAAAGGATTTCCCCTACCCTTGCTTCTGAGCCTAATTAGGGCCATAGTGACAAACCCACTGTAAAGAAAATTTGTAAGGGTAAGAAACAATAGAGCTCAGATTTGAATTTTATGAATAAGATATTTGGTCGATTAATATCTAGGAGTTTAAGGAATAAAAAAAATGATCATTTGAGCTCAATCTCTATGATCAAGATCAATGATCACTATTCAGATGAAGAGATCAATGATCACTATTCAGATGAAGAGATCAATGATTTCCTTGCTCAGGAAGATCCAGACAACCAATGTCTCAAGAATGAAACTGTTGGTCGAGCTGAGAAGTATGAATTTATATCTAGATTACCCCCATTTCTGAAAGGCCAAGAGGGATTTGCTGGCATTATCCATGACTTGGAACAATCCACAGGGAAGCAAGAAATACTCGTTGCTGAATATATTCCACCTCGTCCTGCTATAGCTCTGGTGCATTGTGACAGTTGTTTTGATTGGGTAGACTTCTATTATAGGGACATACAATTTCTATAGGCACAAGTAAAGAATTTGAATGCTCGAAATTCTCTACTTGAACGAGAAAACCAAGAGTTGAAAGCATGCACAGAAAGGAAAAATAAAAGATCCAAAAGACCCGTCAATATAATCATAAAAAATGCAACCAACTTCAATGGCATCATTAATTTGGAACTATGTGATCCTTTACTGTCTAATTTCTAAATGGTAAAATTGATTTTGTTTGATTTTATTCCATTTTATTTTGTTATGAAAGTAAAAATAGGAATATTTAGTTTTGATTTTCTTTATTAATATAAGAGTACCTACATAATCTCTAATTTTGCAGTGAGTCTATTTCTAAACATTAGTTTGCATTATTTTCTGAATATCAATTTTTTTTTTCTATCTACAACAAAATGATAATTATGATGTTGTTTACATGGAGAAACCATCTTGGATCATACGTTCTATTATTCAGTAGTTTCTTTCTTTTATGTTGATAAAACTTTGTTATTATTATGACAAACCAACTCCTACAGGAGTGATTTCCTGTTGTACTATTTTTGTAAAACCATATATTTTGTGGGGATTGCACTCTATCTTGCATGATAAGAGTTTGTGAATCCTAAACTAGTTTAAATAGTGTTCACTGTTAGTAGTGAAAAAATCTTTGGCTGGGATACATTATGGACATATGATTTCGAAAACTGATATGGAGAAGTTGCTCACCATTTGGCTTTAGACATGTGTGACGTTTACCCCATTATGTTTTTTTTTTATTGCCTCCATCTTATGAAATATTATTATGTTTGATGCAGCTTTAGTCTGGTTACCATATGATATTTCATATGATTAAGTATTTTGATGATGTCTGTAATTTGTTATTCCATTTTACATATGTGATCAATCCGCCATTTGATTATTGTCGATTTATTCTAGATATTAAATGATGGATTATATTAATGCTTTGGATTGAGCTTCCTCTCTTTATAAGTGTTGATTATCATAAGATCACTAGATCTGTACATTTATCATTATGTTGTTATATTCTCGCTCCAATGCATATTTGAGTTTTCTCTAGGGGTGTTAGCACTGCTCTGTTACTAGTTTCCCTCACATGCCAGATAGTTAGGAGTTTGAATTATACAGGAGGATAAATTTAGTTTAATCCTTTAGTTACAGGTTAGTTTAATTGTCATTTAGTTAAATTATTTATTAATGAAATAAGGGCATCTTGAATTATCTTTGAATGTTTATCTATTCTTATTTCAATTATATTTGTTTAGTATTCATTAGTTTTAGAATTTTAAATATTCAAAAGAAAACAGAAAAATGCATGTTCTTTATTTATCTATTTTATAAACACTTTCAAGAAAATCCATTTCCCAAGATTTCTAGTAAATCTTGCAAGTTGTATATACATTGTTTATAACCATATGTACATATTCGTGTTTCCATTTGAATTCTTGTAATTATTTAACTTATATTCTTAGTATCGTAGATTTTTTATATTAGTTTCTTTTCTTTTATTATTTTTAGGACTTTAGTTGTCCAACAGAGCAATTAAACCCATCGGGTCATTTCATTCCGAACAACTTGGGTTATTTAGACAACCTTAGTCCAGATTTGACCTTATAGTTGGCAGTGTGTCACATATTCTTGTCAACAAATGGCACTAGAAGGAGGGCCTGAAAGAAATTGATGGCACATGGAGGTCGTAAGAGTCCCCCCCACACTCGCACTCCTGTCGTAACACGTAGTCTCTCTGACACAAACGTTACATTTGAAACAACAAATACCTCAAACGATAACCCTGATATTCTCATTGAACCAGTGACAACAGTTCCTCAAGGGATTAACATCCAAGAAATTTTCTGCCAGTCACTCATAAAAACTCACAGTGCCTTAGCTCATATTAGACAACCTGGTAGAAAACTCAATCAAGCCCTTGACTTTAAAAATCTATGAGAACAACTTCAAATCATTGGACTACCTAGAAACATGGTAGGGACTGGAAATACTATCGATCCTTCTCAAACGATCATCCTTGGAGCTAGAGGATCTGGTATCCCACCGTCTCCACCTGATTCTTCTACATCCTCTTCAGGAGGAGAGTCTTCAGAAGAAGGCAGTTCTTCATCAGAGCCATCTCAGCCTTCAACACCACCAACTCCCATGGAAAACCAAAATAATTTTTCCAGACCCTGGCTTGATAAAGATGTCGTGGTTGTACCTAGACCCCAACACCAATTACCTAAACATCCAGAGAAATGGTTGCTCAAATTTGATCCAAATTCAAAGAAATCCGCTGAGAATCACATCAAGAAATTTATGTTGGCCATTAGACTCTGGAGTGTTGAACATGAGGATGTAGTATGTAGATTATTTCCTTATACTTTTGAGGGAAATTCCTACGCATGGTATTTTTCTCAACAACCCCAAATCATCATCTCTTGGGACAAGTTCGAAACTTGTTTTCTGGAAAAAATTGGAGATGATAAATATTCAGAAGTCTTGGTTATGGAACACTCTATGTTAAAAATGAACCCTAAATAAAAAGTGAAGGACTTTAACCAAAGGTTTTTGAAGTTAAAGAACAAAATCCCTGCAGATTTGATGCCTACATATATCTTAATTGTTTCATATTATGCTAAGGCCTTGCACAATAACATAGCCACATGGGTTAGAAGGTCCAAGAAGAACACTTTGTTAGAAGCCTTTGAGGAGGCAAGTCAAATTGAGAAATATATATTAAGCTTAAAAGATAATCTGAATAGTGAAACTAAAACAACTTCATCTTCTAAGAAGAAAATAGAAATTCTCACTAGGCCTCCTCAAACAAAAAATCAACAAGAAACTTTAGACTTGGAGAGCTTGCAGAAAGATTTCTAGAAACTTTCCAATCAGGTTGTTGACTTGAAAAGATCAAACGAGGAGGCATCCACAAGAAAATGAAGTTTCAAACCTCCTTTTATAAAGACATTCCCTCCAAACCGGCCTAACCTGACCACAGAAGGTCTAAATTTCAAAAATTTACAGTATGATTTGCAAACAATATTAGAATCACATGATAATTTTGTTTATGTTCCTCCTAAAAATTCCGATGATACAGTTGAGGAAGAGGTACCATATAGGAGGACTCATCCCCTCCTGTTTTCGGGCACTTTTCAGACAGGTATCTTTCAAGCAAATTTCAAAACTGCCCACCCCTAAAATACTAGGAGTAAAAAACAAACCAGGCCCACTGCATAAACTAGTAAAAATGTGCCTCCTAAACAAACAAAGCAAGCTGAATATAGAAAAAACTTAGCTTCCCTAGTTTTAGAATATGATTTAGTCGAAGATATGAAAAAACTAAGGGAAAATATTTATGTTTTTGAACTGCTGAAATTTACTCTTATTTTGCAGAAAATGCTTCAAAGCATCGCTGAAAACAGTAAAAAGAATGATGTTAGTAGTAAAAAATCAGCAGAGATTGATTCAAACACAGCTAAAAATTTTCCAACTAATAATACATCTGAACCTCAAGACAAAAGGGACTTAGAAGAAAAATCTGTAGCAAATGTATATAAAATTGTTTTAGGGACAACACTAAAAAACCAACAGAATTTTGTTGTTTCTATACGAAAAAATGTCTCGCCTTTTTTATTAACCTTTGAAATTTTTAATATAAATGTACATAATTGTATGGTTGACTTCGGTGCATCATCAAACATGATGCCTTTATCGGTATGATGGAAAATTAATGCAGAAGTACAAACTTCTGATCTCAAAATTATTCAGCTAGATCGAACGAATGTTAAGGTGATCAGTGAGCTTAAGAATGTGTTGATTAGATTATCATCCAATCCTAAAGTTAATCAGATAATTGATATTATCATTGTTGATATTCCTGATGTTTATGGTCCGTTTTTAGGCAGAGATTGGTGAGAACAATTGTACGATTATTTTTCTACAAACTGGTCTCACTTGTGGCTGCCTGAAAATGGACAACCCAACAAAATCAGGATAAATAGAGAACATTATCTTAAGCATACCATGACAGATTTGAATGATCCAAACAAGCCTTTTGTTACCATGGCAAATTCAATTGAAACGCATGGGATGAATACTTTTTCCGGTAACTTTATGACTAAAATTTCTCCTATCACAGACCCAAAATAACAATCTGAAGTAGTGGTCTGCACTCAGATATCAACCTCACCAAATATGCCAAGTATCGCTAATGATGCACATATCTAGTCCTTATATTTTGATGGATCTAAGTCCCGAGAAGGAGCAGGTGCTAACTGTGTACTCATTGACCCTACAGGTAATAAAACTTTTATTGCTTGTTGGTTAGATTTTGAATGCACTAACAACACAGCCGAGTATGAAGCGCTTCTGTAAGGAATCAGGAAAGCACTGGACATGGATGTACAAAATTTGGTAGTTTTTGGCGATTCAAAAATAGTAGTTAAACAGGTAAGGAATGCAATACACTATTTTTCTCTGCATCTGAAAAGTTACCAAACCGAGGTATGGAGTTTGATGCATAATTTTTCATCATTTAATATAAATTCTATTCCTAGGATGAGTAATTCAGAAGCTAATCTACTAGCCAATGTTTCTTCTAAATTGTTTCCTACTGAAGGTCTTTCTCCTAATGTGTTTTTGATCGAATTGTTGTTCAGGCCATTGATTCTAGATAACATCACAAATTGGAGAGTATTGAACAATCACCAACAAATCATCAACTTTATGCATATGGAAGACACCTTCCAAGATGCAATTATTGATGAAGGCACTCATGACTAGAACCTTTGAGACTTCATGGTAATATCTGATCCTCGATACCCTGAATCAACATCCAAGCTGGTAAACTCTATCCCCATATCTGTTGTGAGATTAGAAATTTTTTATGACTTGCATGATAAGATTAGAGGGGCAGTCAACTGTAAAACTAACAGTTCCCCTTTCATATATGGAACTCTTAATTTAGGAACAAGAGATAATCCTGAAGACATTAATCTTGGAAAGGGATGCTCTGAGCAAGAAATATCCTCTTTCATAAAATTATTTAAAGAATATAAATACGTATTTTCTTGGATGTACGATGACCTGAAATTTTTTGATGCAAACATTATACATCATGTAATCCCTATGAAACCCCAGACTCAGCCTTTTCAACAAAAGTTGAGGAAGATGCATCCTAAATTGGAACCTACTGTTAAAAAGGAACTAAACAAATTACTAACTGTGAAGATAATTTTCCCGGTTAGGCACACTAAATGGGTGTCTAATTTAGTCCCTATAAGGAAGAAAAGTGGCAGAATTCGACTTTACATCGATTTTCAAAACCTAAACCGAGCATTTGATAAATAAAACTACCATGTTCCTCCAATGGAACAAATTCTACAACAGGTATCTGGTTCCGAAAGACTGTATTTTTTATATGGTTTTTTGGGATACAACTAGGTCCTTATGTCTCCTTTAGACCAACTTGAAAGAACCTTTCATACCCCATGGGGCACTTACACCTACAGGAAAATTCCTTTTGGGCTAATAAATGTCAATGCCACTTTCCAGACAGAAATGGATATTGATTTCCATGGCCTCATTAACCAGTCAGTCGTGGTCTATATTGATGATGTCACCGTCTTTTCTAAAAACAAGAAAGATCACTTGTCCCACCTTAGGGCTGTCTTGGAACGATGCCACAAGTTCAGCATATCTCTCAACCCTAAGAAATCAGTCTTTCCAATAGAGCAAGGAAAACTGCTTGGGTTAAGAGTATCTAAGGATGGAATGATTATTGATCCCAAAAGAACCCAAGCCATTGCTAAACTTCCCCCTCCTTCCAAAAAGGCCATGCAATCCTTTCTGGGCAAGATTAATTTTGTCATAAGATTTTTCCTGAGCTTCTCAGAAATGGTTAGACCGTTACAAAATCTAATTAAAAAGGAAATTTTGTACTGATGGGGACCTCAAGAAAGTCAGGCTTTCGATTCAATTAAAAAATCAATAATGGAAGCCCCTTCCTTGATAAGTCCCAATTTTTCTCAGAATTTCATTCTTTACACTTTTGCATCTGATAGATATTACGCTGCTGTGCTTACACAAAAAAACACTGAAAATAATGAGACACCCATTTAATTCTTGAGATATTCTTTTAAAGGAGCAGAACTTAATTACCCAGTAGTAGATCAACAGACATATTTTTCTTTTAAAGAAGTGAAACACTTCTGAGCTTACCTGTTAAAATCCATAACCAAAGTTGTTGTTCCTTACCCCGCCGTGAGAAACCTGTTAGTACAAAAAGAGTTGGGTGAGAAAAGAGAATATTGGATGACATCACTATATTACTATGACCTTGAAATAACTCCTACACAAATTGTTAGAGGTCAAGGCCTGTGTAAACTAGTGGCTGATTCATTTGAGGAACAAGAAATTCAAGTAAACACATCAACTGTAAATCAACATAATGAAAAACAAATCAACTGTGTAGAAGCTACACCCAATTCTTGGTATGAGAATATTATATTTTATTTAACGCATGGATCTTCTCCCTGCAATATTGATCCCAAAATTAGGAGAGAAATTAGGCTTAAATCTACATCTTTTCAGTTAATCAATGATATATTATTTCGAAAGAACTTTGATGGTGTTTTTATGCGTTGTTTAGAAAATGAGGAGTTCAAAAGAGTGTTGGTTGAACTTCATGTAAGTGAAGTCGGTGGTCACTTTGGTGGAGATACCACTACCCACAAAGTGCTAAGGGCTGGGTACTATTGGTCTACCTTGTTTAAAGATGCTCATACACTATCCCACAAATGTGTAATCTGCCAAAAGGTTGTAGGACAGGTGAAAAAGGATGCTTTTCCTTTGCAACCTATTACTATAGATGCACCTTTTCAGTGATGGGGTCTAGACATCATAGGACCAATCAACCCCCCTTCTTTGCAGCAGCACAAGTACATCCTTACAACAATAGACTATGTTACAAGATGGTCTGAAGCTGTAACTTTAAAAGTGGTCAACACCAATCAGATAGTATCTTTTTTGAACTCCCATATCATCACTCGATTCGACATTATTGAATGTCTGGTTTTTTACAACACCTCTTATTTTTCTTCTCTTTATATGAATGTTTTCTCTCTGGAGAAAGGGATTAAACTGAAGTATTCTACCAGCTACTTCCCTCAAGGAAATGGTCTAGCAGAATCAACAAATATGAATTTAATCAAGATTATCAAAAGGACAGTTTCAAAAAACCACAAGAATTGCCACAATGCATTGTACAGTGCACTTTGGGCTGATAAGGTAACTCCAAAAGATTATGTTGGTAATTCCCCTTTATTCCTTGTCTACAGAAGAGAATCCATCCTCCCCCCACATGTATTACTTCTTCTTTGCAATTATCGAAGAAATTTCAAGAAGACGAGTGTACTCCTCTAGAAAATTGGATAAATTCTTTATTAAAACTAGAAGAGGTGAGAACACATGCTAAACAGAAACTGGATCAACACCAACAAATTGTGAAAATTTGTTTTGATGCAAATTCGTCTTCTGATAGGAATTTTGAGGTTGAATATTTGGTTCTCAAGTGGGACAAAGCCCACGAGGGAAAGGGGGCACACACCAAGTTTGAAAACCTGTGGCTAGGACCATTTGTAATTTCTGAAAAATTGGGTCCTATTTCTTTCCATCTACATAATTTGGAGGGATAGCCAGATACTTTCCTAGTGAATGGCCAGGCTCTCAAGAGGTATTTCGTTTGATAATTTCCTATCCACCCTCTTGTAAATATTTTTAATTTCCTTTACTGTTTTTTATTTTGGTTATTTTCATTTTGCTTGATTTTGATTTGTTTTCTAAATAATTATGTCTGAGTCGCCATTTCATTTATTGAAGGGAATCAAAACTCTTATTCATTAGCAACAGTTGGTAACTTTTCAAGCACTTGAATAGTAAATTCTTGGATCAGAAGAGGAAAGTTTCTGTGTAATCATTGTTTCTGGTTTCTCGTTAAAATCACATGAAGACAGAATTATCCTTAACAAACTTCTAATGTTTCCCTTGTTTTAATGATAATAACTCAGTGTGCTTCCCCATCCTAGAGAAGATTTCTGAACATAAATCTAATGGTTCAAATCATGATGAAATTCATCAAAACAAAAAAATGATTCTTAAATGATCAATATTTTCATTACCAGATTATGAAATCTTTAGTATCACCACACTCTCTTGAATATCATGAAGTTATGGAAATTATAAACAAATTCTAGAGAGTTGGAAGCATTGTAATGTGTGGGAAGTGTTTGAAAACCTACAAGGACACTGAACAGGTCTGTTGGCAGCGGGTAAATGCATGCATGATACCAAGGCAACTTCGACGAGGTACTGAACATGCCTGTTGGTAGCAAAGAAGTGTTGGGTTTAAGAAGATCCTCAGGTATGTATTTTTATTTGATCAACTATGAAGATGTTTTTATCATGAATGGATGGCTCCTGGATAGGATAGAGGTACTAGAGTGGGTTAAATGACATCCCTGCCGAGGCTATAGATGCCTACTGGAAGTAGTGTCCTTGTCAATGGTATCAAAGTCATCTATATAAACGTTGCTACACTTGTGATCCAAATAAGATACCATATTACATTTTCAGACATAAATACATCCAATGCTAAAACTACGTTATTTATGAGCTATGATTGGACCACTTGATCTGTCGTTAATTGTTTCTGAAAATTTATTTCATCTGTGCCCCTGACATAAATTTTCTAGTAATGCAGAGATAATTGTTTCTCCTAGTGTGTCGCCATTGTTGGCAGCCACCAATTCTGTCGATTTTTATCACAATTAAAATCATCATAAAGAGATTATATATTTCTGTAGCTTCCACCTCCTTACATTTATAAATGCTTATGTTTTCTGGGCTTTGAGGCAATGATTGGGATAAACTTATCTTATGAGTTTTTCGTTTAAGTTTTCATTTGGTTTGTTTAAAATTCATGATTTCAAGCATGGAATTTAAACAAGAACTTCGCTTGGGTAATTATTCTGCAGTTTGTGTTTTTCTTATTTCATTTTACCAAAGAAACTACACCTTGAGGAAACCCATATGTTTCTAAGCTTCAAGTTTTATAAACTCATTGATTAATTCACTGCCACAATTTTTATGTATTATGTGTATCATGACTTAATCAGTTCTATGGTTGATCATTTGGTTTTATTTTTTGAAATGTATGAATGCACAATGGGATTAACATTTGATATGTGCTTCATGTTCTCAAAGGTCATATCACATTCATGGAATTTGGTATAGGTATGATGTACCTAAGAGTACACCTCATCCCATTGTCCTGTGAAATTATTGAACCCATTCATTATTCGAATTGACATTCGATAGTAGTCGAGGGTTTGATATTCATTATGTGTAATGGATCTTAGGTATGCACGGACTTCGGTTGCCTGTATCTCCAAACTTAACTTATCATGCATGACAGTCTCCAAACTTCGTAGGTATTGGGCCATTATGTTTTCCATAGACCTCTCCCTATTACTCGTTTATTGGAAGTTGAGGCATACCTCCCATGATATCTATTGTGTCTATTTCATAGTGTCCATGGCCCCTATGGTTCAAATCGAACCGGATGGATGTCAAACCCTTCTTTCCATGATGATGCCATAAATGATTTGAAGGCTCATGGTTGGGATATCTTCCTTAGGAAATTCAAAGGTTACAACCTTGCGGTCGCATAGGCCTTTTCCCAAACATTCGATGGGTTTAGATCCAAGGTCGGGGATGTGAAATTGGAGGTCACAAAGGACTATGTAGCCCAAGAAACAAGACTCCCGCAGGAAGGCAGAAAGTGGTTTAAAAATGCCAAAATGGAGGATGTTCCATGGAGCATGTTCATGGTCTCTCATAAGTCTACCTTCTTCCCTAAAGGTATTCCTATTTCCCTCCTAAAACCTCGATGGCATGGCCTTATTTTGATTTTGAAACAGTTTATAACATGCAAGGGCAGGTATGGTTTGGACTTTTTATACCACATTTGATTGTTAATGTTGTTCATAGGGTTTAAACTGAACATGCCATTCTACATGCTAATGAGCCTATATAAAATGTCAAAACACTATAAGAGACAGAGCATGAACCCTCTTTCAAGCCTCTTTCATCATGGGCTTATAAAAATCCTGTTGCTATCCCACCTGTCACAAATCGGGGAACACGGGAAAGCTTCCCGAGTTGAAATGGTTTTACCCAACCCGATAGCACAATGAACCCACCATTAAATGTAAACCCCCATTCCGATAGTCACATAATCGAAATTCAGGGCTTCAGTTCACATATTGACTGTGAAGTTAATGAACTAGTCTCTATTTCTTTGCAAAATTCCAGAGGTAAGAAACCACAATGTATTTTCTCTCCCAGCAAATTGTTGGAACAAGCAATGGATGTGTTGAAAGAAAGGATTTACCCTACCCTTGTTTCTGATCCTAATAAGGGCCATAGTGACAAACCCACTGTAAATAAAATCCGTAAGGGTAAGAAAAAACAGAGCTCAGATTTGAATTTTATGAATAATAGATCTGGTCGATTAATATCTAGGAGTTTAAGGAATCAAAAAAAGTATCATTTGAGCTTGATATCTATGATCGAGAACAATGATCACTATTCAGATGAAGAGATCAATGATTTCCTTGCTCAGGAAGATCCAGACAACCAATGTCTCTAGAATGAAACTGTTAGTCAATCTGAGCAGTATGAATTTGTATCTAGATTACCCTCATTTCTAAAAGGCCAAGAGGTATTTGCTGGAATTATCCATGACTTGAAAAAATCCATAGGGAAGCATGAAATACTCATTGTTGAATATATTCCACCTCGGCCTGCTATAGCACCGATGCATTGTGATAGTTGTTTCGATTGGGTAGAATGCTATTACAGGGACATACCATTTCTACAGGCACAAGTAAAACCTCTAACTACTCAAAATTCTATACTTGAACGAGAAAAACAAGAGTTGAAAGAATCCACATAAAGGAAAAATAAAAGATCCAAAAGATCCGGTAGTATAATCATAAAAAATGCAACCAACTTCAATGTCATCATTAATTCAGAACTGTCTAATCCTTCACTGTCTAATTTCTAAATGGTAAAATTGATTTTGTTTGATTTTACTCCATTTTATTTTGTTATGAAAGGAAAAATAGGAATATTTAGTTTTGATTTTCTTTATTAATATAAGACTAGCTACAAAATCTTTGATTATGTAGCCAGTTTATTTCTGAATATTAGTTAGCATTATTTTCTGAATATCAATTTTGTTTTTTCTATCTATAGGAAAATTATAATTATGATGTTGTTTACATGGAGAAACCATCTTGGATCATACGCTCTATTATTCAATAGTTTCTTTCTCTTATGTTGATAAAACTTTGTTATTATTCTGACAAACCAACTCCTAGAGGACTGGTTTCCTGTTGTATTATTTTTGTAAAACCATCTATTTTTGGGGGATTGCACTCTATCTTGCATGATAAGACTTTGTGAAACCTAAACTAGTTTAAATAGTGTTCACTGTTAGTAGTGAAAACATCTTTGGTTGGGATACATTATGGACATATGATTTTCAAAACTGATATGGAGAAGGTGCTCACCATTTGGCTTTAGACCTGTGTGATGCTTACCCCATTATGATCTTTTTTTATTGCCTCCATCTTATGAAATATTATTATGTTTGATGCAACTTTAGTTTGGTTATCATATGTTATTTCATATTATTAAGTATTTTGATGATGCCTGTAATTTTTAATTCTATTTTACATCTGTGATCAATCCACCATTTGATTATTGTCGATTTATTGTAGATATTAAATGATGGATTATATTAATTCTTTGGATTGAGTTTCCTCTCTTTATAAGTGTTGATTATCATAAGATCACCAGATCTATACATTTATCATTCTATTGTTATATTCTCGCTCCAACGCATCTTTGAGTTTTCTCTGGGGGTGTTAGCACTGCTCTGTTACAGGTTTCCCTCACATGCAGGACAATTAGGAGTTCGAATCATACAGGATGATAAATTCAGTTTAATCCTTTAGTTATAGGTTAGTTTACTTGTCATTTAGTTAAATTATTTATTAATGAAATAAGGGCAGCTTGAATTAGCTTTGATTGTTTATCTATTCTTATTTCAATTATATTTGTTTAGCATTCATTAGTTTTAGACTTTTAAATATTCAAAAGAAAATGGAAAAATGTATGTTCTTTCTTTATCTCTTTTATAAACACTTTCAAGAACATCCATTTCACAAGATATCCAGTAAATCTTCCAAATTGTATATACACTGTTTATAACCATATGTACATATTCATGTTTCCATTTGAATTCTTGTAATTATTTAACTTAAATTCTTAATATCATATATTTTTTAGATTAGTTTATTTTCTTTTATTATTTTTAGGAATTTAGTTGGCTAACGGAGCCATTAACCTCATCGGGCCATTTCATTCCAAACAACTTGGGTTATTTAGACAACCCCGGTCCAGATTTAACCTTCCATTTGACGGTGTGTCAGATACGCCTGTCAAAAGGCCCCTTACTTCATATGACCTCCAGATGTGCCCATACACCAACTTAAAGGGCACTTCAGAGCTTCGAGCTCCGGGTGTTCTCGACACACCTAACTTCGAATCCACCGAAATCCAAGCGCGCGAACACACACGGACCAAATATACATTCCACACTTATTTCACAAGCAATGAGTAATATTTACTTCGAGACTTCAACATTCGAGAGTTTTGAATGCTCCAAAAACCTCTTTCCTCCGAATTTCTCCATATCTGGAGTTACAGATCGAGCACCACGCATCCTATTCTAATGGACAATTCTAATGAAATTCGACGCTTTGACCTTTAGGAGTTCTTATGCCTTTACTCTTCAATTCCTCCCAAGTGACTTTCCCCTAGAGTAAATCTCCAGTCTCCACGTGTTCCAACAACGGAAGGCTAGGATAATTCCTCACCTTTAGAGCTTCACACGACTTCTAGTCAATGCTCCACTTCCTTTCCTCTGGAGTTTGCATTTTCGGACACCATGATCTGGTAATGTGTGTCCCTCTCATATCGATGGTCACAATTTACTTCAACAGTTCAGGCTTCATGAGTTCTCAACTCACATGACCCCACTTTCCTCTGAAGTGGATATCTTACGAAATGGAAGATCTATTGATGCATGTCCCTTTGGTTTGGATGACTCTGATCTCCTTTGGCTCTCGACTCTTCAGTAGTTTTGCAATGAAAACTCCTCTTTTCTCCCAGAGTTGGACAATGTTAGGCTAACCAAAGCCTTAATTTTACAGTCTAAGGGTATCTACGTGAACCTAGAGATATACAGATCGTAACTTCCATTCAAGGGTCCCTTGGGTCCCAATGTGTGCCACTCTGAGAGGGACACCTAGAAATGTCATCACTCGACACATGGGCCCCCACATGATCTTGACATAATACATGCATGCCCACGATCAAAAGGTCGTTGGGTATCTCGAAGGATCCTTAGATCCACGGTCCACATTAACTTCAAGACTTCCGGACTTCAGGGGTTTTGGTGTTACCAAACCTTTGTCCTCTTGAAGTGGTCAATGTCGGGCTAACTATATCATAGATCCGATGGTTGGGCTAGTTCCCAAGAATCCTCAGATCTACAACCCAGATTAACTTAGAGACTTCGGGGGATTCATCTCCTGTGCATAGAATATGCTCAATTCATCGGACTCGCAAAGTCCGAAGGGCTCTAAGGCTTAACACCTGCGTTCCTTCTTCAGATCCAATGATCGCGAAGAACTTCGGCTCCTCCTGAACTAATCTCATCCATTCATCTTCCAAACGAAAGGATCTCTCCCTTTAGGGCTTGAATCTCGCTATCCTTCATGAGATTTGTCATCTCCTTAAGTACTTAGGTATTTTGTGCTATTTCTCTTTAACTTAACACTTAGAGAAATCTTCTACGCACTCCTTGCACTCATTTATCAACTCTATAACTTAAGGGGGCTCTCAGTCTCTACCTGCCTCACAAAGACTCTGTGCATACATGCACTACCTCTCCTGAGCTTAATAGACTCCTTCCTTCAAAATGACTGGGAGTGTTGACATGCACACGTGAGTCTATGCCCAAGGTCAACAAATTCACAGTTCATTGATTTTAACTTGAGCCACCATGGGGCTCAGGCATTTACATGTACAAGATAGAGAATTCCTTATTTTCTTAAATATATAATTAGGAAGAATTAAATGGATATAGTATAACCATTGAAAAAACATGCACATCCCTACAACATTCATAGGATATCCAACTTTAATTCACAGTTACTGCTTAAATACATATCATATGAGAATACTTGTCTATTACATGTTGTAGCCAAATAACTGACTATGGGTGTTTTCCTTTCCACCCAACCATAGGCTAATAGGAATTCATTCTTAGCACTCTAGCCACCCCCGTTCCAAGCCATGATATCACTAGGGAATTTATGCCAATTCTCAACGATCCTTTCTCTTTCACATCTTCCATGATGTTTATCAGGTGCTTCCTCAACATCAAGCTCATGACCTTTTGCTCAGGTCTCATTCTCTGCATACTCTCAAATATTTTTATATCTTTCATGGCCTCGACGATGTTTATCATATTTTTCCTCAACAAAAAGCTTGTGGCCATCGACTTGTTCTTTGCTGGCGAGTTCCTCACATTCTCCACTCTTCTTTTTATTCTCTGGTGTTCCTTGCATGCACATCCCTCCTATCATGTTCCTTCTGTCAGAAGGAAATCCGTGTCAGTCCGGGTCTGCAGGACCCTATGGTACTTTGGGATAACCTTTTGCATCTAGACCATGCTTCCATTTATGGGGTAGTTGATGGTTCAACCACCAGTCCTTTTCTTCTTAACTGATCTCTTATAGTTTTCACATTCTTTCCTCTAGTGATATCATGGCTATTACTTTCAAGTCTTCACCCCCACAGTCAATTATTGGCTATTCAAACAATAATACATTTACACTATTAGCATACCACATCATGGTAATCCTAATTAATGATTAATTACAATTTGGGGGAAATAGGGGTGTCACAATCCCCTCCCCCTTAAAAGGAAGACCGTCCTCAATGTTCTTTCTCAGTAACACCTGCAATTCCTTTCTCATTCAGCCAATTCAGAATTCTTGACCTTATTTCTCAGTCAAGTCCTTTTTCAAAATCTTAATCTTTGTCACCTTCCTTCAATAATTCTTGGACAACAAGCACATTAATCATAGTCTCATGCGAAAACATTTTACTGTTGCATAAAATTTCTAGGAAAGTTTTATAATCTAGCACAATACTTATCTACGGATTTTGTGTATTTTTATCCACATGGTTTTCTTGTTATCCAGGCTCACTATTTTCCCTTGACATACCCATTGTGTGCATGCTCCCAATCAATAGTTTACAAGAATTATCAGAGTCTCTCCTTGTGGTCACTCACCCTCTAGGCCTAGGCTCAGACATCCCCTTCTCTGTTATATAGTTCCTCAGGTGATCCATATTTCCTTACTAACATTTTCTCACACATGAATAATCCCATAGACTTTATAGAGCCTTATATTCGATGCATCCATCATACTTTCTTTGTTGAGGCATCCCTCCAGCTTGTGTTACCTCAACAAAATATATTCCAGGTGATCATGGATTACCATGGGGTTCGCATGGCTCAGTAGTGGAATCCTTCATGATTTTCAACTGGATATTATTCATCCATCCTTTCTGGACAGATCTTTTCTTCTTACTTGTATCAAAGGTATACAAAATTCACGAGACATCATCACAATTCTAAATTTCAGATTTTTATTGCAAATTTGCCACCCATAGATTTTCCAATTTCTTCATTTAGTTTCAGATCTGTTTCACATGGAACCAGATTCACAATATTGGGACTTCCCTCCCCATGGTATTTTATCTCAACAATAAATCAATCTTCCTTATGGGCTTACAATATTTCCATATCCAAGACTCCTTCTTCCTGAAAATCATTCTTTACACAACCAAACAAACAGTTAGTTTCTTATGTATATATATATATATATATATATATATATTCTCACCACATTTAAAATTTCATCACAGCCTTTCTTAACTTGTGCATTCTAACATTTGCACCACATATATATAAACATGGGAGGAAAAAAAAAAACATCCCTTACCTATTCATCATTTCATCCTACCAAAACTTTCAAAATGTAATTCAGGTATGAATTGACTTTAATGAAGCTACCAACATTCATGGCCACACTCATACCCATTGCACCCTTTCAATGATTTCAAGTTTTCCACACTTTATGACAAGCACTCTTCCATGGTGTGTTGGAGCTTAGCCAAGATCTTGACCACATCACTTATTCATTCTTGTTCATTATTGTAGTAGGATTGTGCTTCCTGCTACATGTTGGTCATGATCCCAGGTCGGCACATATGAAACTATAAGTTTCTCTTGAATGCACCCAAGAATTATTTCCTCTTTAGTAACCAAGGTGCCCACACTAATGGCCACCCAAATTTGATTTCCTTTGACATCCATACAATGTAAGTAAATTTTTTGGAAGGTCATCCTTCCTCAATGGAAGATCCATCGTCTTCCCTTCATGCAAACATGCATTTTCTTGAATAAATTCCATGCAATGTGATAGCTATGAGAACCTTTATTCCCATAGAACCAGTCCCCAAGACCATAGTCTAACGTAGAGTGCTAAAATCTATTTTCCTTGACTAGCCCGGAGGAACTCCATTTTCTCTCCATGCAACCGAGAGATGTGACTTTGGTTCTATTCTTTTCAAGCACTATCCTTTCAGATCCCATGTGCAAGAAATATGATCCTGGATAAATCCCTTGTCTACAAATCGACTATGTAGATCTGTCTTCCCCCAGATCCAATGACTACAGGGGATTGTGAAACCTTAACTAACTCACGGTTTAACTGTACTCCCGATATCTGCAATGAATATGGGCCATCCGATCTACGATCAGATCCTAAGCTCCAAACAACGCTATATTGAATTTAAATTACAGCTACATGTCTATACATTTACCCATGTGCATATGTAATCTCCGCAATGATCGTGAGCCTTCTATCTTAGCCCTCGGTCGATTTTAAGCCACATGATTTCCAGATAATAATAATTCCAACATAGAAGTGTTTGACAAAGAACTTATATTGATAAGAGAGCTTCGATTTGATAAATTCAACCACATAACCCAATCACAGTATGGGTTTTATGTGGCATTAATGCATGGGCTCCTTGCAGGTTCACCCATCGATCGTTCATACATCGACGGTTCACAATGATTGTGGAACCCCAATATGCTCGCTCTTTATCAGAGAGTTCAATCTCCACAATCTGAAAAGTTCTCACCCTACTCTTTTAATCGTGGTCGTTGATCATCCACCCCGACAAGATCAATGGTGTGGGTTGATTTCGAGCTTTGAACTAGTACATTCATTAATTTCACCTTTGCATCCCACAATGATCCCTGACCGTTGATCTAATCAAACGATTGGTTTTTTATCTGTTAACTCCAGTGGATATTGAAGTCGATTTGAAAATTGTGATCAGTCTTCCCTTCGATGAACGACTCACATTCATCTCCTCTGTTAGGTTCTTGATTAACCTTATTTGATCAAGGTTTTCTTCTTGAATCATACTCTACTTGGGTATTCGAGGCATACAAATTCCTTTCAAAAAATTTGTGCATAACGTTAAGACAATAAAATATTTTCATACATGTCCTAGCACATCTTTATGCACTTCATCACATTATCCTTAATGTTTTCATGAGTGCAACACAAAAAAATGTTGATTTTTTCTACAACAATACGACCATCATCACTATGGTGCCAAAAAATTTACTTTCATCTCTGTACCAGCTCTCTCATCCTAGAGAAAACACAATACTCAGCAAGAAAATAATTGAGGGCTCTCCCCTTATTCCAATTCTTTCTACATCGTCTGGGACTTTTCAACCCAGCTAAGTTATCTCTTAAGGCCTCACTGCCTTTTCTTAACATGGATTCAACCAAGCCTATTCAATCAAACATACTCATTTATTCATTCATTAGCCTTCCATTTCTTACATGATGCTTTCAAAATGTAATCCAGGATTCTTATATATATATATATATATATATATATATATATATATATATAAGCTTGTAGCTCACTGCTTAATTCTCAATAGTTATTAAGGTTGTGACTCTGTCATCCTGACATAGTTTTCACACAGTTCTTCCACAGGGAACTCCCTTAGCATGCAACTTCCTTATTGCATGTCCATCACTATCTGTGATGGCCTCAACCTTGAGTTAGCTTTATTTGTTTACCAAATATTCCATAAGGAATATAAACATGCATATTTGTCATTCACCCAAATTATGAATCCATACATATTCTAGTTTTGTTAAATTACATCCATGATGTACTTAATGATATGCATAATCAAAAGTTTGTGTGTAGCTACCATGGGTATATTTCACAGCCTACATACATCTCTACTTTAAAATTAGTCAACTAATGATTGTTCAAAATCATTCTCATGTGATTCTCAAGGCATAATCATTTGCCTCTTATCCTGACAACAGACCATCCTTGCTCATTTACTCTTTCATTTATTTATACTAGTATTTCCTGAGGGAATGGAGCGCATCCCCCTTAAGCTATCATTCAAAATAGAACTTTCATGACTCTTCAAAATGGATTCAACCATGCATCCATGGTATTCACTTAATCTTGGCAAGTGCAATTCTTGCCTTACATATCACTCATCAAGGCAGCCATATTGTGCCTTTAGTATACATATATCCTTACATCATGCATGTGCATCATTTACACATGGACCTATCATACTTCCATATCCTCCTCCAAGGATATTGTTTCCATCCTTATGACAAGCCTCATAGGGACACACAACACTGAGCTTCCCTCTTAGTTGTGAGTTTGCAATCATTCACATGACATCCACATGGAGGTTGAATAAGACATAGTCATAACTATGGTCTATTTCTATACGATAAAAACTAGCAAGAAAACACTCTTGCCTCAACATCCATGGAACATTACCTAACTTATAAATACAATCTGAGCAATTATAGCCATGCCCAAGGTAACAAAATCAACCAATTTAGCTTCCAAATATATCTATATGGCTACCATCCACCATTGGATGTCAATATGACCCATTGGGATTCTAGAAGTGCCCCAACATTTCCTTTACCACATTCAGGATCAACATTTAGTCAACCATTTTACCTTAATTTTAACAATTTAATGTCTAATACCATTTGGACTATTCCCTTAAATCCCAAATGGAATTTTGAATTATGTTACTTACTAAGTATCCTAGTTTAGAAATCCAGAGTATCTTTAGGTCAAGATCGGTCTTGACCATTACACCTAGAATTCTTCCTTTTGTTCAGCACAGCCAGGGACAGAGGCTACTCTTCTCCTCCCACAAGAAATCTGGCAAATTAATTTCCGATCCACCAAGCAAGGGAGGATGCTGTGATTTCTCACTCAATCACTCTATATTTCTATAGAAAAACCCTGTCCAACAATTCCTGTACCCAGAAACAAAATTTGTTTCTAAGTCCACCTTGAAACCTGAGAGTTCCGCATGCTCTCCCTTTTCAAGGAATGGTCACCAGACTCATTCCTCTGATTATGGGGGATTATACACATATACAAGGCTTAACCCTTCATTAAAGAAGTAGTTATTACTGCTATAGATCCTTTCCATCCGTTCACATCCAAGTCTTTCTATTAGTGTCCATCAACATAATCCTACTTCTGTAGGATCGGCTATCATTTCTCAAAGAATTTCTAGGATTCCTTTTTCAAAGACTTAGCATGATTCAATCTCGTTGGTTAAAATCGCAACTGTATTTTAAATCTGCATCCTTCTACTCAAGGAAATTATGTAGATGATTAATGTTTGGCAGTAATATTCTTCACAGGATCATCTTATCCTTGGTAACCAAATCTTATGAATGTACATCAACATGTACAATTTCAGAGTGAAGTCAACTTCTTTATTTGGGAACATTAGCAACATACAATGCCAATTTCCAAAACATCTATCAACAGTAAAGTATCTCATTCCTCTCTTCAATAGAGGTTTTCTAAGCCTCTTAGGAATGCGGTAAGATAGGGTGTTACCCCTTAAAGTCCTCCAAAAATATTTTCATACAAATCATGCATTAGCCCAAGAAGGCCAAGTATTGTTGCCTTGCTATGATACCAATTTGTAACACACTTGACCCCTAGGTTCTCTTTTAAGGGGTGGGGTGTCAAAATTTTGTTTCCCTTAACTCTCTCTAGGTTCCCCATTCACCAAAGTGTAGGTTCTTCCAAACCCATGGACTCTTTCCTAGCCCCTTTGAAGGATTTGAACAATAGGTGCTAGATTTCCATGCTAGGCCCCTTCCTTCATATGACCTCAGGCTGTGACGAGGCACCAACTCAAAGGGCGTTTTAGAGCTTCAGGCTCTGAGTTTTCTCGACACACCTGATTCTAAATCCTCTGAACTTCAAGCTTGCAAACACACATGGACTAGATATACGGTCCACACTTCTTTCACAACCAATGACTAAGATTTAATTAAGGAGTTCATTGTTCAAAAGTTTTGAACCCTTGAGAAACCTCTTTCCTTCGAAGTTCTTTGTACCCATAGTTACAGATTGAGTGCCATGCATCATATTCCAATGGATGGTTCTAATGAACTGTGAAACTCCAGCCTTTGAGAGTTCTCATGCTTTTACTCTTCAATTCCTCCGGAGTGACTTTCCCCCAGAGTAAATATCCAGTCTCCACATGTTCCAATAACAGATGGCTAGGATGAATCCTTACCTTTGGAGCTTCGAACAAATTTTGGTCAACGCTCCACTTCGTTTCCTCCAGAGTTCTCACTTTTGGAATCCACGATCTACTAATGCATGTCCCTCTTAGATCGACGGTCATGATTTACTTCGGTAGTTCGAGCTTCAGGCATTCTCAACTCGTGCGACCCCACTTTCCTCCGAAGTGGCTATCTTCTGAAATGGAAGATCTGTTGACACCTGTCCCTTTGGCTTGGATGGCTCAAATATTCTTTGGCTCCCAACTCTTCAGGAGTTTTTTGATGCAAACTTCTCTTTTCTGCTAGAGTTGATCAACATCAGGTTGACCATAGCCTCGATCTGATGGTCTAGGGGTATCTATGTGACCCCAGAGATCATGGCTCAAAAATTCTGTTCAAGGGTCCCTTGGGTCCAAGTGTGCGCCACTCTGAGAGGGACACCTGGAAACACCATCACTCAACACATGGGTCCCCACATGATCTCAACGTAATACATGCATCCCCATGATCGAATGGTCATGAGGGATCCTGAAGAATCCTTATATCCATGGTCTGCATTAACTTCGAGACTTTGGGGGTTTTGGTGTTCCCAAACCTCTGTCCTCCTGAAGTGGTCAACGTCGGGCTGAATACATCATACATACGATGGTAAAGATAGTTCCCGGGCATCCTTATATCTATGACCAAGAGTAACTTAGGGAATTCAGGACTTTGAGGGATTCACCTCTTGTGCAAAGAATATGCTCAATGTGTCGGATCTGCGAAGTCCGAAGGGACATAAGGGTTAATGAATGCATTCCTTCTCCAGATCCAATGATATTGAAGAACTTCGGATCCTCCCAAACTAATATCATCCATTCATCATCCAAATGAAAGGATATCTCCTTTTGGGGCTTGAATCTCACTATCCTTCCTGAGCTTTGTCAGCTCCTTACGTACTTAGGTATTTTGTTCTATTTCTCTTGAACTTAACACTTAGAGAAATCTTTTGCACACCCCTTGCACTCATTTATCAACTACAGAACTTAAGGGGGCTCTCAGTCTCTACGCACATCATAGAGACTCTGTGCATACATGCACTACCTCTCCTGAGCTTAGCAAACTCCTTCCTTCAAAATGACTAGGAGTGTCGACATGCACACGTGAGGCTATGCACAAGGTCAACAAATTCACAGTTCATTTATTTTAACTTGAGCCACCATAGGGCTCATGCATTTACATGTACAAGCCAAATAATTCCTTATTTTCTTAAATACACAATTAGGAAGAATTAAAGGGATACAGGATAACCATTGAGAAAACATGCACATCCCTGAAACATTCATAGGATATCCAACTTTAATTCACAGTTACCGCTTAAATACATAGGATATGAGAATACTTATCTATTACAGGTTGTAGCCAACTAACTGAATGTCGTTTCTTTCCTTTCCACCCAACCATAGGCTTAGAGGCATTCATTCTTAGCGCTCTAGCCACCCCCGTGCCAAGCCATGATATCACCAAGGAATTTATGCCAATTATCAATGATCATTTCTCTTTCACATCTTCTGCGAGGTTTATTAGGTGCTTCCTCAACATCATGCTCGCATATTTTTTCTCAAGTCTTGTTCTCTGCATACTCTCAGATATTTCTCTCTCTGTCATGGCCTCGACGAGGTTTATCAGATGCTTCCTCAACATCAAGCTCATGGCCTTTGGCTCGTTCTCTGCTGGCGGGTTCCTCACATTCTCCACTCTTATTTTTATTCTCTGGTGTGCCTTGCATGCACATCCCTCCTATCATGTTCCTTCTATTAGAAGGAAACCTGGGTCAGTCTGGGTCTGTAGGACCCTGTGGTACTTCGGGATGAACTTCTATAGCTAGACCATGCTTCCATTCATGGGGTAGTTGATGGTTCAACCATCATTCCTTTTCTTATTAACTGATCTCTTATAGTTTTCACATTCTTTCCTCTAGTGATATCATGGCTAGTACTTTCAAGGTTTCACCCCCATAGTTAGTTATTGTAAATTCAAGCAATAATACATTTAGAGTTTTCCCATGCCACAAAATGGTCATCCTAATTAATGATTAATTACAAGTTGGGGGAAACAGGGGTGTTACAGTAATCAAATGTGGTTTCTTAGATCGATGGTCCACGTCACTTTGGCAGTTCAAAATTTGGGAGTTTGCCGTGTATCTACCAACTTGCAGAGCTCCAGGGGAAACTCACATGTCCCTATATTGCTGAATACCTAGATTTCTAGATAACCATTGATCTGTGGACATGTTCCCCTCCATTTTCAATGGTTGCGATTTACTCCACGAATCCAACATTCAGGAGTTTTCGGCGGTAGACCACTCCTATTCTCCCAAAGTAGGACTTCACCAAGGCACTTAATGCTTCCCTTCATAAGTTCGATCTAATGGCTCAAAGGGATCTACGTTGGATCCCCATATCGGAAACCCTCGTCAATTCACGACTTTGGCCTTTGACTATTTTTTAGGGTTGTGGAATCATAAGTTTTGAAGTCTCGAAGCCAAAAGAGCTATCCCCTTTTGGACTAGTGTAGGGTTGCCAGGCCCTAGTCACATGGGTCTCTTAGAAAATCTTGTGGGCTAAGCATGAATTACTTTTGATGCAAATGGGTTAAGGACATGGGCATGATCCCTCAGTCAAATGGGTGGATATTCTAAAGGGAAAAAACCCTTCTCCCATAGAGACTAAATTGACATTCCTTCTAAGGAAAATTCAAAAGATCGACAAGAATTAGGCGTTTTAGGTACTCCTACCCCGACTCTCTTGCGGACTCACATCCCATGACTCTCTAACAACTAAACCGAGATAAATCAAAGATGATATAGATATAACCTTTTACATAAAACAAAGAGAATTTCTAATAAATCTTCAAATACTGAAAGATTTAATCATAAACAAAGACGTTTCATCATCACATCCAATATATTACACAAAGTATGAAAATAGTTATCAGAATTGGAAATGTGAAGCAATTGCTAAAAGGGGTTTTTGTTTCCTCCCAGCCATAGGCACAACCACTTCTATCATATTCACCATTGTCCACCCCTGAGCTATACCATGATGCTCAGAGAGAGATTCTCTCTCTTTTCTCCATGATAGTCAGGGATGAAGGTTATTCTCCTCCTCCCGCAAGAAATTGGAAACCGGTTTTCTCTACTCCAAGCAAGGAAGTATGCACAAGTACTTCCTCAGTCACTCTTCATCATCGTTTATCATCTTGTATCCAAACCCTTCTCGTGGATTATTTTAGACAAAACGATCTTATTTCTCATCTTTTCCTCTCAACTCCAGAGTCAATGTATTCCTCCCTTCTCTTCTCGGGAGAGTGTTTTCTCTATTCTTCTATCTTGCAGATCTGTCTCTATCCCAAAATTACTTCCTTTCATTCCTTCCTCAACAATGTTGTGTGGGTCCGAATCCCAATTCGTGGTCAGGCCTAGAAGCCTTACAAATGGGTACCCTGCCCCATCTCCTCATTAACTCTTGAGGATGGCCTTCCAACTACCATCCTGATTGGTAATTCATTTCTAGGTGAGAGGACTATTGAGCAATTACACTGAGTAGGTACTAGTCTAGTGAGGGTCATCTCAACCATTCTTCGTTTCCCCTCACCATCTCTCTCATAGCATCTTGGTCCATTTGGAAAACTCCCCCCCATTTCAGTAGTTATGAAACACATATTCAATTTCTATTAATAACATAAAATTCATACATTGACCCTTTTTATACAAATTTTCATGAAATCAACATTCACACATATTTAGTCCACCATAGTCTTGTGGCCAGTTATAGTTATATTTACAAGATGGGGGAAACAATGGTATTACAATCCCCACCCCCTTAAAGGAACCTCATCCTCGATTTTATATCTGTCGATGTGCTCTATATGTACAAAAGTAAACAAAAATGGATATGCATGTTTCATGGCATCCTCCATTTCCCATGTAGCCTCATCTGGGCCAAAGTGTTTCCATTGCACCTTGAATTGTGCAATGGTTTTGTTCCTGAGTGTGGTTTTGTTCCTGTCTATTATGCATTGAGGTTCTAGAAGGAATTCTCCCTCAGGTTCCACCCGAATCACAGACTAGACAATAATATGATTAGAATCATGTACATATTTCTTTAATAAAGAAACATGGAAAACATTATGTGCCTTCATCGTGGGGGGAAGTGTTAGCTGATAGGATATTGGTCCCACTCTATCCAAAATTTCAAAGGGTCCACAATACTGAGGTGCCAGCTTGGCACAAGCTCCCATCCTCAAAGAGATTTTCCTGGGACTAACTCGGAGATACACATGATCCACTACTTTGAACTCTCTAGGAGTCCTTTTCATGTTTTCATAGTTCTTTTGTCTATCCTGAGCTATCTTCATATTTTTCCTGATTTGAATCACTTGTTCTTCCATTTCCTTTAGCATATCTGGCATGATTGTAACTCTATCTACTGGGTTGTTCCATCTTATTGGAATTTTGCATTACCTTCCATAGAGGGCTTCAAAAGGGCTCATTTTTAATGACTCTTGATATCCATTGTTGTAGGAAAATTATTCCAATGGTAGGTAGTCCTCCCACTTCTTGGGTTGATGCATTACATGCATCCTCAACATGTATTCTAATACTTGGTTTACCCTCTCTGTATGCCCATCAGTTTGAGGGTGATAGGATGTACTAAATAGCAATTTTGTTCCAAAACCAACAAACAAAGATTTCCAAAAGTTGGAAGTAAATTTGGTATCTCTTTCAGATATAATTTCCTTAGGCATGCCATGCAGTAAAAATATTTCTTTCATGAAAATGATGGAAATATATATTGCCTTGCAATTTGACTTGACGGGTATGAAGTGAGCAGACTTTATCAGTTTGTCCACAACTACCATGATTTCATCATTCTGTTTGGTTGATCTTGGTAATCCTATGATGAAATCCATGGAGATGGTTTCCCATTTCAATTCAGTAATTGGTAAGGGATGCAACAACCCTACTAGGTGCCGGTTCTAGAAACTTAGCTAAGTAGTCACCTATGTCCTTTTTGAATCTGGGCCAATAAAATAGTTTCCTAGTGGTAATTGTTGGATTACTGAGAGGGGGGTGAATTAGTAATAATGTAATTATAATCCTTTTCTTCAAATGTTATATCAATGTAGAATTATTATCCAATAATGAGTAGTAATAAATAAACAATTACGAACATACATAGTACACCAGTGTTTTACGTGGAAACCCAAATCGGGAGAAAACCACAGAATGCTTTTTCTTATATGTCTTGAAGAATTACATTCATTGGAAGCACCAACTTCCTTTGTTTTCCAGCTGCAACTAGAAGGAGGCTC
>ML782882.1:57209-71818 GCA_009831015.1 Picea engelmannii | reverse complement strand
AAGAGAGGAAGTGTGGTAAAGGGTAGAGAGAGAGTGCGCGTGACAAGGATCATGGAAGAGAACTGGAGAAACTCTAGAAACATAGGGAGTTCTGAACATAGGAGAAGGAGAGTAACCTTCATCCTGGATTATTTTTCTATATCAGGAGAAGGATATTAACCTTCGTCCTTGACTTCCGTTGAGCTGGAAGTAGGAGATTGAATCTCAAAGCATCATGGTCTAGCTCGGGGGTGGCTAGTAGTAAATCTGTTTGGAGTCATTGAGCCTACGGTTGGGTGGAAACGATCACCCCTCTCAACAGTTGCATCACGCCTGGTGGATCTAATAAGTGTTTTATGCCTTGTATTTTGAATTGAATATCACGAATACATTCTCATGTTTATATGACCATAATGATTTATGTGTGGAATGATTGCCTGGTGTTTTAGACTAAAATAATGGATGCATGTGCATACTTACATGCCATAATTGGTTTCTGTACAAATAATTAAGTCTAGGGCATGAGTTCGCTCCACCGAGAATCGTCTTGTTTTCTTGATTCACGTAATACTATGGGAGGGCTCCTCGAGAGTACTCTTCCCTGGGAATTACCCCATAAACCTTGGAACCATACCAAACCTTTACCTAGAAAATCAACTAAGATCAGGGACAATTTCCCAAGAACCGTCTGAAGGTTCATGTGATCCGGGTCTCGAAACCTTATGCAAGAAAGAGTAGCTCTCTAAGGTCTCAGAGTCATGGGATTTTGAAGCTTTGAGAGGTTTAATTTCATGATTCAAACTCAGAAAGGATAGCGAGTTCAATTATTGAAAGAGAATACCCCATCATTTGGTAGACAAATGGTCGGATTCCTTTCAGAAATACCCCAAATCTGTTAAGACCGATGGATCTAGAAGAGGAGCACAGGTGTTAACACCTCGACCCTTTCAACCTTCACAAGTAGTGATGGGATCCAGGACCGTAGATCCAAGGATCTGAACGAGCTCTATTGACCATCAATCTTAACCTTTGCATAGACAGGAGAGTGGACTTGAAAATGTCCTGAAAGTCCCGAAGTATTTAGAACTGTCCATTGGCATAGGACACATGGCAGTCGGGTAGCATTTCGATGACTCACGACTTGGAGTGGTCAAGGGTAGGACTACACGAACTCATGATTCATGAAATCGTGACGTGATCGGGGTCATTGGATCCAAGCCACGGGAGAACCGTTGGATCAGAACCTCTACGTGGTATCGCATATCAGGGGTTCAAAGGTTGAAAGAATTTCTTTTTGAATGTAGAAGTCACGAAGTGTTGAGCATTGAGGGCTCATGCGAACACGTGGAACATCCGTTAGGTGGGGACCACGTGGTTGATAGGTGGCATAACAACAAACACCTAGAGAAAGGTGGAAGCGGGTGACAGGTGGTGGACACATGTTGCCTGGGAAAAAGTCAACCCATTGTTGACTTATCGTGTTTTAGGGATTCATGAAGGAGGAGCATGAAGGCTCAACACTCCAACTCGTGAAGTGGTGAGATAAGATTAGTGCTAGTGTTTAGCCTAGCCTATGGTTATATGTAGCAGGTACTAGTGAGGAGGGATCCATACCCGTATCGCATTTCGGGTATCGACGTTTGGAGAAAGAGGAGTCGAGAGCCTTGACTCTCCAACTCGTGAGTTGAAAAAGGTGCTTGTGCTAAGGCGAGGCTGTGGTCACTTGGAGGAGGATAAGGGAAGGGATGGTCTATGCTAGGCCCCATAGAAATTCATTGATTCTGTCCCTCGAAGAAAAGACAAAAAAAAAATTTAGTCACTGTAGTGGGTGTGTGACAAATTGGTATCAGAGCATGGTTACAACACTTGGCATGCTTGGGCTCACGAATGAGTTGCACTAAAACTCCATTTGAGGTACTCTTAAAAGGAGTAACCCTCTATCTTAACCCCCCTTATCAAAATTCAAAGTTAAGAATGAAAATTCCTATTGAGTGTATGCATTTGAAAAATATGAATTATGCATTGGTTATGAATGAATATAAATATTGACTAACAACAAGTTTTTTTCCTGCACACAAGTAGATGATCAACCGAAAGAAACTGTAGACGCATAGAATGGTGATGCACCATGAAGTTGGGGATGGCTCCCACAATAGAGACGAAGAGTTTGATGAAAGGAGAGCGGTAGAGACCCCTCCAGATCTAGTTGAGACTGTGAGGAGCCTCATGGTCGAACTACAGAGCTACAAGAGAGAAAACGAGAGGTTGATAAAAGAGCAAGAGAAGCAAATGAAAATTAATGTAGTCTTGTTGCAGAGTTTATCTGACATACAAAGACAATTGCAGCATGGACTTGACACCAGTCACGCGGACTGACGATAGAGAAAGAAAATTTGAAGTTCACCTGAGATACAAAAACGTGGTCTTTTAAGTGGCCACACTGGGAAGATCACCTCGAGAAAGGTCCACCCCAGAGATAAGGGTCAAGCAGCGGATGATTCCTCTGGAAAGGAAACTGGTGACTCAGAGGGATCTTCTAGTAGCAGAACTAGTTCTTATTCCTGAAGATAATGGAAGAAGCGAAAGCATTCCAAAATTATAATCTCAAAGAATTCAAGAAGGCCAAACCACCCTCTTTTGGTGGTGAAATAAAGAAGGGGGAGGAAGCAAAGGCCTGGCTACTTGGACTAAAGAAGTATTTCAGAGTCCATGACTTCTTAGAAAATTTGAAGGCCCGAGTAGCCACTTTCAACTTGAATGGAAAGGCTTCACCTTAAGAATGTAAAGGGGATTCACGAAGAGGACCTATCTTGGGAACGGTTTTAGAAATACTTCAGGAAGAAGTATCTGTCGGAAAAGTATTTTGACGAAAATACTAAAGAATTCTATGAACTCAAGCTGGGGCAACTCACCATAAAGGAATATGTCATCAGATTCCTCGAGTTGTTGAGGTACGTACCCTATATAAAAGCTTAAAAGGAAAATGTGCAATGATTCATCAGTGGACTACCTAAGGACTATCATAACAGGATTGAGTTTGACGAGCCAAAGACCCTAGAAGACACTATCTAAAAGGAAAGATATTGTTATGAATAGCTTGGGCATCGGACAAAACCTCGCAAAGGCTGGAAGCAAAAGAATAGTTCAAGATTCTAGAAAAAGGGGTTTAAATCCCCAAGATTTAAAAACTATAAAAAGGACTCAAGGATGAGCTTCCCAACCCGAAGTGTACATCAGCAGAATTTCCCCTCCCAGAGTGGAAATAAACCTTCTGGATCTACCCTAGGAAAGATTGATAACCCAAAGAGAGAACCCTTGAAATCTTGGGGTTGTGGAGAAGAACATCTACTGAGGGACTGCACGCACCGACAACAGAATAGTAGGATAATTTACAATGTTTAAGAAGCTACCACTGTCAATGACATGGCCAGGAGTGTGCCGCAAATTTATGCAGCCTTGTATAATAAACAATATGATCACCAAGCTTCATTGGTGGAGAGGGAAGGTATGATCACCAACCATCTAGTGTCTATTCTAATTTACCTTGGTTCAAATTTGAGTTATATATATTTTAAGGCTATTGATAAGTCTAAATTACAACCACATAAACAATCCAAGCCATGGTTGGTACAGTTAGCCATTGGCACCAAATGAAAGGTAGTGAAGGTCATACCAGCTTGCCAATTCACTATGGGTGAATTCCCCACCCAAGCAACCCTTAACATACTACTGCTAGGATCATATGAACTATTGATTGGTATGGACTAGCTAGCCATGTATAAAGCCAGACTGGACTATTACCATAAAACCTTAGAATGTGTAAGTGAAGAAGGAAGAAGGATAACCCTTCAAGGGATCCAAAAACCTATCTTAGTGAGACGAATATTAGCTCTTCAAATGAGAAAGTATTGCAGAAAGGGATGTCCACTATATGTGATACAAGTGTTGGAATCAGTTGAAGATGACAAACCAAGCCTCAAAGACCACCCCACACTAAGAGAATATAGAGATGTATTTCTGGAAGAGGTACCAGGTCTACCTCTGAAAAGGGACATTGAATTCTCGATAGAACTTGCACCAGGAGTGGTGCCAGTGTCTAGGACACCCTACAGGATGAGCATATCCAAGCTAGTTGAGCTTAAATTACAACTAAAAGAAATGATGGACAAAGGCTATATCCAACCCAGCGTGTATCCATGGGGAGCACCAGTCCTCTTCATGAAAAAGAAAGACAGTACCCTCCGATTGTGCATAGATTATAGACAACTCAATAATGTAACCATAAAGAACAAGTACCCCTTACCCAGGATTGATGACCTATTTGATCAATTGGGAGGTGCTTTCATATTCTCAAAGATTAACTTGATATCTGGATACCATCAAGTCTGAATCAAGGGTGAAGACATCCACAAAACTGCCTTCAGGACGAGATATGGTCAATATGAGTTTGTGGTAGTACCATTTTGATAACCAATGCCCCTGCCACTTTTATGTGCTTGATGAACAATGTGCTCAGAAAATTCTTAGAAAAGTTTGTACTGGTTTTTATTGACGATATATTAATTTAATCCAAGAATAGAGAGGAACATGAGGAACATCTTAGACTTGTGCTTCAAGTGCTAAGAGAACATCAGCTCTATGCTAAATTTAGCAAGTACGAATTTTTCCAGAAGCAAATACATTACTTGGGCCATATCATATCTGAAGAAGGAGTAGTAGTAGACCCTGACAAGATCAGGTCTATCATGGAATGACCTACCCCAAAGGATGTTTCAGATATTAGATCCTTTATGGGCTTAGAAGGATACTATAGAAGATTTATAAAAGGATTCTCCAAGATTGGTTGTCCAATCACTGCCCTCTAGAAGAAGGGAGCTAAATTCATGTGGACACAAGAATGTAAAGAAAAATTTCAATCCCTAAAACATCGACTAACCCATGCACCCATGTTGAAGATTGCCGATCATGAAGATGACTTCCTCATGTGCACAGATGCCTAGAAGGAAAGGCTCGGAGGAAGTGTAGTCTGCTATGAATCTCGAAAATTGAATGAGCATGAAGTCAACTATGTGACCCATGATCTAGAATTGGCTGCCATAGTGCACGCCTTAAAAATGTGGAGGCATTACCTCTTGGGAAGGAAATTTATACTTATGACATACCACTGTGGATTGTGATATCTGTTTGACCAACCAAAGCTCAATGCCAGACAAGCTAGGTGGATGGACTTCCTTAGCGAGTTTGATTTTGAAATACAACATATTAAAGGAAAGGAAAATAAGGTGGCCAATGCCCTTAGCAGAAGTATGAAAAAAATTCACCTGACAACGATGAGCACCTGCAAAACGAATGTTAAGGAAAGAGTTAGGAATGCACAATAAACAAACACATTCTTCCAAACTGTGACCTCATACCTGGAGCAAGAACCCACAGGGATAAAGTATGAAGGCTACCAGATGATAGATGGAGGTTTGCTAACCTACAAAAACAGATTGTATATTCCAAATTGTGATGACTTGAAGAGGTTCATAATGGATGAACTACATAAAAGACCATATACTAGTCATCCAGGATACCAGAAGATGATCACAGCCACCAGGAAACAATTCTATTGGCCTAGATTGAAGAAAGACATAGCTGAGTACTTAGCCAAATGCATAGAATGCCAACAGGTTAAAGCAGAACACCAACACCCAGTAGGATTATTACAACCTCTACCAATCCCAGAATGGAAATGGGAAACCATCTCCATGGATTTCATCACCGAATTACCAACCTTGACCAAACAAAATGACACCATCATGGTAGTGGTGGATAAATTGAGCAAGTCCGCTCATTTTATCCCCATCAAGTTGACTTGCAAAGAAATAGACATTGCCAACGTATTCATGAAGGAGATATTCAGACTACATGGTATGCCTAAAGAGATTGTGTCTGACAGAGACACAAAATTTACTTCCAACTTTTGGAAATCCTTGATGGTTGGTCTAGAGACCAAATTACTCTTTAGCACAGCCTATCATCCTTAAACCAATGGATAGACAGAAAGAGTGAACCAAATATTAGAAGACATGCTAAGGATTCATGTAATGCATCAACCCCCAAAAGTGGGAAGATTACCTGCCACTGGTGGAATTTGCCTACAACAACAACTACCAAGAATCCCTGAAGACGAGTCCTTTCGAAGTCCTCTATGGTAGTCTGTGCAACACTCCAATTAGTTGGAGTAATCCCATAAACATAATTACTATTGGACCCGACATGTTGAAAGAAATAGAACAACAAGTGATTCAGATAAAACAAAATCTAAAGGTCACTTAGAACAGAAAAAAAGGTTACGCCGACCGAAAGAGAACTCCAAGAGAATTCAAGACAGGAGACCATGTATATCTCAGAGTTAGGCCTAGGAAGAGTTCCCTGAGGATGGGAGCTTGTGCCAAGCTGGAACCTCAGTATTGTGGACCCTTGGAAGTTCTAGATAGAGTGGGACATGTAGCCTATAGGCTAGCACTTCCTCCCACAGTAAAAGCGCATAATGTTTTCCATGTTTCAATATTGAAGAAATATGTACATGATTCTAATCATATAATTGACTAGTTTTTTATCCAGGTGGAACCAGAGGGAGAATTCCTGCCAGAAACTCAATGCATACTGGACAGAAAGGAAACCCCACTCAGAAACCAAACCATTGCACAGGTCAAGGTGCAGTGGAAACATTCTGGCCCAGATGAGGCTATGTGGGAAATGGAAGATGCCATGAAACAGGCATATCCGATTTTGTTTACTTCTGTACATACACATCATATTGATAGATGGAACATTGAAGATGATGTTCCTTTAAGGGGGAGGGAATTGTAACACCCTGTTTCCCCCAGTCTGTAAAAATAACTATATTGGCCAAGAACTATGGCAAACTCAAAGATGTGAATGTTTGATTTGATGGACATTTGTATAAAAGGTCGATGAATGTAAATTTTGTTATGAATATGTGTTGCATGACTGCTGGGAGGGGGTGTTACACATTATTTTCATCATCCCTATGACCTTTAATGATGTAAACCTACCTTTTTCCTTCACAGGGGTCAGTGGCCTGAGTTCCCGAAGAGAGAAGGGAGAATAACTTTTCCTGAGAAAAGAAGTTGCATTTTCCTTTGTAAATACCCTATAAAAAAGGAAGTTCGTAGGCTGCATTATAGCTAGGGTGTGAGAATGCCTGATTCTCACAAGTTGCATCATAGCTAGGTCACGAGGAGTTCACAGTATTCTCCATAGGAAGGGTGCGAGAATGCTTACACGTGGGAAAAATGAGCGTTTTCTCAAATCTTCTAGAAGGAGAAACTTCCATGGTGAGGTGGCATCTGAATGGTTTGGATCTTAATCACTTTCATGATTTAGTGGGATCATCCTAACCTTCTCACCTTATCCTCTTCATCTTATAAAAGGAGAGGATCTTTCATGGAGAAGGGCTAAGTTGGATTTGGCTTGGAATTATTAGCTTGGTTGGAGTGGCTTTGAGTTTTGCCTTTGTCAAGATAGATTGTGAATATTATCAGATCTGTGCCCTGAGAATTCATGGAATGGAAGTGTGTGGGGAACGAAGGACAATTGGAAGGGACCTTACGACATCAAGGCCATGGTTGTAATCTCTCTTTCACATTTAATATGATACAGTAATATGGTTCTTTCCTATAAATCTTTTTGTGTTTTATTGTATGATTCCTTGATCACATACATAGGTTTATATTGAGTGTATGCTATTTTTATCACTTTGGATGGTTGTGTTCTTTTGCAAGTTCATCATTGTATGAGCATTTTAACGGAGCTAGGATGGCGATGGCGAAAGGAAGCAGCATTTAAATGGTATCTCACCCATCCGTCTTTAGTTAGTAAATTCAATATCTAAAACTTAAGGAAAGCATCATGTTCTGGTGTGTTTTGTTCTAGATCTAGGTGGATCTAGGGAGATAAGTTAGTTTCTGCACCTACCGATTTATCCAATAACAGGGGGATGTGCTAAAAGAGACTATGATGGCTAATGAGAGGTGGTGGAACAGACCTAGAATGGTTGCGTTAACTTCCACCAAGCCAGTACCATACTGGTTTTTACTTGCTCAAAGACCAAAGCAACTCTCTGACCCTGGAATGGATTTCCCATCAGATTGGTAGGTGGGGAGGCTCCTCAAGAGTTAATGAGGGGATGGGAGTGAGCCTCCCATCCGTAAAATCTCTCAGACCTAACCACAGATGGGGAAATTTGTGCCACATGCAATCTTGCAGAGAAAAAGGAAAGAGAGGAAGTGTGGTAAAGGGTAGAGAGAGAGAGCGCGTGACAGGGATCGCAAAAGAGAACTAGAGAAACTCTGGAAACACAGGGAGTTCTAAACATAGGAGAAGGAGAGTAACCTTCATCCTGGATTATTTTTCTATATCAGGAGAAGGAGAGTAACCTTCATCCTTGACTTCCATTGAGCTAGAAGTAGGAGACTGAATCTCAAAGCATCATGGTCTAGCTCGGGGGTGGCTAGTGGTAAATCCATTTGTAGTCACTGAGCCTATGTTTGGGTGGAAACGAGCACCCCTCTCAGTAGTTTCATCACACCTGGTGGATTTGATAAGTGTTTTATGCCTTGTATTTTGAATTGACTATCATGAATACATGCTCATGTTTATATGCCCATAATGATTTCTGTGTGGAATGATTGCCTGGTGCTTTAGACTGGAAATAATGGATGCATGTGTATACTTACATGCCATAGTTGGTTTCTGTACAAATGATTAAGTCCGGGGCATGAGTTTTCTCCACCGAGAATCATCTTGTTTGCTTGATTCTCGTAATACTCTGGGAAGGCTCCTCGAGAGTACTCTTCCCTAGGAATTACCCCATAAACCTTGGAACCGTACCAAACCTTTACCCATAGACTTGACTAATATTAGAGACAATTGCCCAAGAACCATCTGAAGGTTCATGCGATCTGGGTCTGGAAACTTTATGCAAGAAAGAGTAGCTCTCTAAGGTCTCAGAGTCATGGGAGTTTGAAGCTCTGAGAGGTTGAATTTCATGATTCAAGCTCAGAAAGGATAGAGAGTCCAATTATCAAAAGAGAATACCCCATCGTTTAGTAGACGAATGGTCGGAATCCTTTCGAAAATACCCCAGATCTGTCAAGACTGATGGATCTAGAGGAGGAGCACAGGCGTTAATACCTCGACCCTTTCATCCTTCACAAGTAGTGATGGGATCCAGGACCGTAGATCCAAGGATCTGATGGCGCTCTATTGACCGTTGATCTTAACCTTTACATAGGCAAGAGAGTGGACTCGACAACGTCCTGAAAGTCCCAAAGTAATCAAAACTGTCCATCGGCATAGGACGCGTGGCATTTGGGTAGAATTTCGCTAACTCGCAACTTGGAATGGTCAAGGGTAGGATTGCACAAAATCACGATTCGCGAAATCGCAACGTGATCAGGGTCATTGGATCCAAGCCATGGGAGAACCATTGGATCAAAACCTCCACGTGCTATCCCGTATCGGGGGTTCAAAGGTTGAAAGAATTTCTTTTCGACTACAGAAGTAGTGAAGTGCTAAGCATTGAGGGCTCATGTGAACAAGTGGCACATCCGTTAGGTGGGGACTACGTGGTTGACAAGTGGCATAACAACAAGTGCCCAGAGAAAGGTGGAAACAAGTGACAGGTGGTGGACACATGTCACTTGGGAAAGAGTCAACCCATTGTTGACTTATCGTGTTTTGAGGATTTGCGAAGGAGGAGCATGAGGGCTCAACACTCCAACTCACAAATTCATGAGATGTGAGTAGTGCTAGTGTTTAGCCTAGCCTATGGTTATATGTAGCAGGCACTAGTGAGGAGGAAGCCATACCCATATTGCATTTTGAGTATCAGCGTTTGGAGAAAGAGGAGTTGAGAGCCTTGACTCTCCAACTCGCAAGTTGTGAAAGGCGCTTGCGCTAAGGCCAGGTTGTGGTCGCTTGGAGGAGGATAAGGGAAGGGATGGTCTGTGCTAGTCCTCATAGAAATTCAAGGATTTTGTCCCTCGAAGAAAAGACAAAAAAAAAAATTAGTCTCCGTAGTGTGTGTGTGACAGTTTAGATATGATATTTCTTCTAGTGCTAATATCTTAGGGTCAAATCTCATAGGAAGAGATCTTAGTACTTTTTGAACAATTACATATTCTTTGATTTCTTCTCCCAATCCTATGATTACATTTACTGTTTCATCAACTTGTAAAAAGTAAGCTGCAATATCCTCATCTTCCTTCATCTTAAGTTGTTTGAACTAACCTCTGTAAATTTGAAGCTTTGCTTCTTTGACTTTTGAATCTCCTTCATAAATATTTTGTTGTTTGTCCCAAATCTCTTTAGCATATTTACAATGTGCAACTTTGTTGAATACTATTTCACTAAGACCATTCAGAAGTGCATTTTTGGATTTGGAATTATTCTGACCAAGTTTCATTTCTTTGTCATTTGTTAGCAGAACCGTTGGTGTTGTGTATCCATCTACAATTGATTGCAAAATTTCAAATCCATGTTCCTATATATATGTTTTCATCCTTATGCTCCAAAATGCATACTTATGTCCATTGAACTATGATAATCCATTTTTATACAAGTTGTTTCTCTCCATGATCTACCTTTCAGTTGTTAAACTGATTTCTGAAGGAACCTACTCTGATTCTAATTGTTGGATTACTGAAAGGGGGGGTGAATCAGTAATAGAGAAATCTAATCCTTTTTAACCATATAATCCAAGTGTTATATCGATGTATCATTATCATCCAATAACTACAGAGTAAATAAGCAATGAACAAATGAACAATCATACACATACACAGTACACCAGTGTTTTACGTGGAAACCCAAAGAGGGAGAAAACCACAAAATGCTTTTTGCTTATATGTCTTGAATAATTACATTCATTGGAAGCACCAACTTCCTTTGTTTTCCAGCTGCAACTGGAAGGAGGCTCCAACCCCCTTGTTTCTTAGGCTATAACCTAAAGGAATCTCCAAATCCCCTATTCTCTGGCTACAACCAGAAGGAGGCTACAACCCCCTATGTTCAATCTCAGGTTGTAACACTTGTATTCTTTTCTTGTACTTGAGTAACCAACAAGTACTCTTTTGTCCACACAAGAGTCAAACTTTCCCATTCTTCCATATTCTCTTTTGATGTAGCATTTGCTTTCAAAAACTCTTAAGTACTTTACATTTGTTGGTCTTCCTTTCCATAGCTCATAACGAGTTTTGTCAGTGTTGTTTCTAAGCATTACTCTGTTTTGAATGTGAAATTTTGTATGCACTTCCTGTGTCCAAAAAATACTTGTCAATTTGGAATCCATTAGCATTGTTCAAGCCATTTCATGTACTGTCATGTTCTTTCTTTCAACAACTCCATTCTGTTGAGGTGTCATAGCAACGAAGAATTGTCTTTTTATTCCATGATTGCTGCAGTAGTCCATAAATTCCTTTGAAGTGAACTCTCCCCCATTATCATATCTCAAGCATTTGATTTTTGAATCCATTTCATTTTCAACCATTTTTTTGTAGATCTTGAAGTTTTCAAAAGCTTCTGACTTATTCTTGAGAAAGCAAACTGTGGTCATTCTTATATAATCCTAAACTAATAACATAAAGTATTTCTCACCTTTTAAGACCTTTGTTGTAGTTGGTCCAACTAGATCAGTATGCACAATTTCCAGTGGTCTTGCCGTTGAATATTCCTTTGATTTGAACCTGGTCTTTGCTTTCTTTCCTTGTTGGCAATGCTTGCATAAAGTGTTGGTTGGTTTTGTGATCTGGAGCATTTCTCTGAATGATTCTCTTTTGATGAATTTGACAAGGTTATCAAAATGTACGTGACCCATTCTTTTGTGCCATAGCCAACTTTCATATTCCTTTTCTAGAAAACACTTTTCATTTCCAATTTCACTTAACACATATATGTTGCTTGACGTTCTAGCAGCTGTAGCAATCAATTTTCCCGAACCTTCTTTTCTTATATCACACTTTTGTGAATTGAAAGTAACTTTATGACCTTGGTCACACATTTCACTCACACTTAGAATATTATGTTTCATATATTCTACTTGTAGAACATTTTCTTCCTTTGTATTCTTGTTCCCAATTATGACTATGCCTTTTCCAATGATTTTGGTTGAATCATCATTTCCGAAGGAGGATGATCCATCTCTTTCCTTTTATAATGTAAGAAACTTGTCTCTATCACTTGTCATTTGTTTTGAACACCCACTGTCAACATACCAACCACGTTTCTTCTGCTTAGCTTGTAGAGCAAGTGTACATTCTTCATTGCTATACTGATCCGACTTTCTTATCCATATCCTTTTCTGAGGTTCTTGTCTGTGACTGTTGTTATTCTTTTGTAGTTCCCTAGGAGGGACTGTCATTATGCAATCTTTGGCCATGTCTCCAAAATTGTTACATTTATAACATTCCACTTCAGTGCTCAAAGATTCAAACATGTTGTAACTTCTTCTTTGTGTTTCACTAGGCCTTATTGGATAACCCCTTTGTGTATGACTTTCAAAGTTGTTTTTGTACCTGTTGTTAGCCTTGCAATTCACAACTTTATGTCCAAAATTATTACATGCATAACATAAAACAAAAAATATAGTTTGATACCTAGGAGTTGAATATCTCCTAAAAGGAGGTACTCTTATGAATTATTCTTCTTGCTAAGGCCTATCTGTCAGTTGTTAATTCTTAAATATGAATCTTCTCAATGGAGAAGTGTTCCTGTAATCTTCCTTGTAGATCTTCCTATCCCTCTTGATTGTTTTTACAAATATTTTTGGATATGTTTCTTGCTCTATTGTTTTGGAGATTTATCCTTTTTCTGTCTGATTGTATCCAAGTCCGGACTTGTCATGATGACATTTTTTACTGTTGATAATGTCATCCAAACCTTTTGAGTT
Source organism: Picea engelmannii (assembly GCA_009831015.1). Taxonomy (NCBI): domain Eukaryota; kingdom Viridiplantae; phylum Streptophyta; class Pinopsida; order Pinales; family Pinaceae; genus Picea; species Picea engelmannii. The sequence continues at coordinate 58,881 of ML782882.1, read as the reverse complement.
TCTCTACATATTTTTCTTTTGAATATCCTTTCTTAATGTGACAATCTCTGCTTCCAAATTTCCAATGATATTGTGTTTTTCTTCTAGCTGTTCTTTGAGTACTTCTTCAATTCTTTTATCTTCTTCTATTTGAACCTTCAAATTTGTGATCATTTGTTCTAGTTCTTGAGTGTCTTCTTTCTTGTCTAGTTCTTCTTGTAGTTTCTTTTTTTTCTTCTTTTCTCTTCTGATAACTTCTATGGCAACATTAATTCCTCTCGGTAGTCAACTTCTCCCTCTTCAATTTCTTCTTAGACTTCTTCATATTCTTCTTCGGATTCTTCATATTCTTCTTCATAGTCTTCTTTATCAGAATCTTATACTGCCATGAATAGAACTCTTTTTGTCTCACTGTCACTGACTTTATTTTCATCTGATGATGAGATGTCTTCTTTGGTGGATAAGCTTTTCTTGAAAACTTTCTTTGTGGTTCTCTCACCTTTATATGTTTGTTTTCCTTTTGAGTAACCTTCATCATTATTTTTTCTTATAAGGAATTTTGTTAGCAAAATGACCAATACCATCAAAATTAAAACAAATTAAAAGAATCTTACCTCTATATCTACCGTCAGTTCCCTTGTTCAGTCTTTTGACAAAGTTGGTCACTCCTTCATCATCTTCCGAGATGTCACTACTGCTGCTATGTTCTTCTTTTTGCCTTCCCTTTTTATTTGGATTTTTGGATGATTTGAAGGTTGCTTCCTTTATATATGGATTTTCCTCTTTAGTTATCATTTCATATGCTGTGAAGATTCTATGTAATTCTTCCATGTTTATTGATTTTAGATATGATCTTTCTTCTAGTGATAATATCTTAGGGTCAAATCATATAGGAAGAGATCTTGGTACTTTTTGAACAATCACATATTCTTTGATTTCTTCTCCCAGTCCTATGATTTCATTTACTATTTCATCAACTCATAAAAAGTAAGCTGCAATATCCTCATCTTCCTTCATCTTAAGTTCTTTGAACTGACCTCTGTAAGTTTGAAGCTTTGATTCTTTTACTTTTGAATCTCCTTCATAAATATTTAGAAGTTTGTCCCAAATCTCTTTAGTGGATTTACAATGTGCAACTTTGTTGAATACTGTTTCACTAAGACCATTCAGAAGTGCATATTTGGCTTTGGAATTATTCTAACCAAGTTTCATTTCTTTGTCATTTGTTAGTAGAATTGTTGGTGTTGTGTATGCATCTACAATTGATTGCAAAATTTCAAATCCATGTTCCTGTATATATGTTTTCATCCTTATGCTCCAAAATGCATACTTATGTCCATTGAACTATGGTATTCCATTTTTATACAAGTTGTTTCTCTCCATGATCTACCTTTCAGTTATTAAACTGGTTTCTGAAGGAACCTGATTTTTGGATTACTGAAAGGGGGGGTGAATCAGTAATAGATAAATCTAATCCTTTTTAACCATATAATCCAAGTGTTATATCAATGTATCATTATCATCCAATAACTACAGAGTAAATAAGAAATGAACAAATGAACAATCATACACATACACAGTACACCAGTGTTTTACATGGAAACCAAAAGAGGGAGAAAACCATGAAATGCTTTTTCTTATATGTCTTGAATAATTACATTCATTGGAAGCACCAATTTCCTTTGTTTTCCAG
>ML782882.1:16436-55492 GCA_009831015.1 Picea engelmannii | reverse complement strand
ATGACATGTATTATCCATATAGAATAGTATTACCTTCAAATATATTAAAACTCATACCATTATACATGAAACAACATTGGGTCCATTACTCAAACCTTTGTGCTACCAGAATTCGCTATCGGACTTTCTTCAAGGGTTGACATCAATGAAAACCAACCTTAATCAACATTTCATGCCCAACATTATCACTTTTTGCTACACTTCATTCTTCATGTACAACTCTATAGGACCAAGGAAAAGTCACCACCTTTGCCTCCAACTATCAAGCCACCTACTACAACTCAACGTATTTATTGAACTTGGCACCCTTTCTTGGTGCCCTTAGGCTCCACTACCAACTCTTTGGAAATGGATCACACTAAGTTCTATATTCAAGAAGAAGGTGGTAGATGTCCATAAAAACCACTACACTCAAAGGATCTAATAATTGAACCAAAGTGTTCTAAAGTAGAGGATCCAACTGAAATACTTCCATACCTCTTTCTTAAGAGAGGCACGTCCACACCAGTACCTTTGTCACCTTAAATCAATGATCATTTGATCTATAGGTCATTCAGTCTTTACTTCATCCTAGGTCCCCATATATGGAGGTGAGTGAGCATATTCCTTTTCAACATCACAAGTGTCCCTAGCTACACCATCCAATTTGAAGGCCAATAATTTCCTAGTTGAATCTAAAAGTCAAAGTGTCTTAAGTTTACATAGAAAATATTCAATGCAAGAGAAATTACTAGGATTTAAAGCAATCGATCGATTTTCATTTTGGTGTGCTCAAATTCATTTTTTTTACCAAACATTGTTTCCATTGTTTTCCAAGTTTCAATCCCTTGAAGGTGAAATTGTAAATATCTTGAGATTGACATCCCAATAAATCAATGTGCTTAATCATTTTTATTGTTCCATTTGGATTTATTTGATGGATCAATGTGTGTAGTTTTTGCTCCTAATGTAATAGGGTAAAGTCCCTTACTTATCAGTCAATCCTCTATACAAAATTTCCATTCAAGGAACTAGATAGCAACAGTAAGTAAGATATCACTTTATCTAGCCATTAGGGATGATTTTAAGGATGGAAATTTATATTAAAATGTAAATCAATGGGCTAACCTTACTAGTCCTTAATATGCAAAATGTAAAATTTTTGACAATAGTTTGGTAAAAATATTCAAGTTTCTAATGATTTTATATAGTTTCTATAACATTTTGGCGATTTATAAGGTAAAATAATTTTATTTTATGGAATTTGGGTGGATTGTTCTTAGAAAAATGGAAATTAGCAAATTTTGTTTTGGGAAAAAGCGTGGAAAATTAGCCCATTTGTGAATGCTTGCCTGCCCAATCTGAATCTACGTAGGCAATAAGTGATGGATCCTTTCCTTTTGGATACCATAATCCAAACTCTTATGTTCCTTTGAGATATATGAAAATCCTCTTCACTACTAATACATGTGATTCCTTTGGTGTTGTTTGAAATCGTTCCACCTGTCCAACTTCCTTCATTACATATGGTCTGGATGTTGTCACATATAGTAAGCTACCAAGCATTGACTTGTATTTCCTCTAGTTTGTATACTTTGAATCATCATCTTTTCTCAACTTCAACTAGTTTGCATAGGAGTGGTAAATGGTTTGCAATCTTCCATTCCGAACCTCTTTAGCATTTCTCTAATACACTTAGTTTGGGAAATAGAAATTCCTTGGTTGATTTGACATATATGAATACCTAGAAAGAAGGATAGTTCTCTGAGTAATTACATTTCAAATTCATTATGCATATCCTTTGTAAATTTCTAGCTTAACCTGTCATCAGTACATCCAAAAATAATATCATCAACATAAACTTTAATTAATAAAATACTATCTTGAGTTACCTTAATGTAGAGGTTGTTGTCTGCACTTCCTTTTATGTACCCTTCATGCTGTAGATATTTATCCAGTCTAGAGTACCATGTTCTAGGAGTCTTTTTTAGACCATACAAGGCCTTCTTGAATTTACACACATAATCTATGTTCTCTAACAACTAAAATCCTTCTGGTTCTTCAATGTAGACTTCTTATTCAAATTCCCCATTCAGAAAAGTTTATTTCACATCCATATGATACACTTTAAAATTCTTGGAGCATGCATAAGCTAGGAGCAATCAGATTGCTTCCATTCTAGAAACTTGGGCAAATGTCTCTTAAAAGTCGATTCCTTCAACCAGTGTGTATCATTTACATACCAATCTATCTTTATTCCTTGTAACATGTCCATCTTCATTCAATTTATTTATGAATACCCACTTTGTGCCAATCGCATTCTTATTCTTTGGTCTCGGAACCAATTCCCAAGTGTCATTCTTCTTTATTTGATCCAATTCTTCATCCATGACCTTATTCCAGAATTCATCATTGCTGGCCTCCTCAAAACTATTTTGTTTAATTGTAGATGAAAGGGCTAGGTGAATTTTCTCTGGAAAACAAATTCTTCTTCTAGTCTTAACTCCTGCATCTTTGTTTCTGATAATCTGATCTGAAGGATTATCATTCTATACTTGTTTGCCAGTTGTTTTTGGAGATACTTGCTAAACTTGTTCTTCTACTTATATCTAATCCTCTTCATCTTCCCATTATACTTCTTCTTCATCTTCTGCTTCTTCTTCGTAAAGTTGTTCTATTGATTCATTTTCTTCTTCCTTTAAGTCTCGTCCACTTGTTTCATCAATTGCTACATTGATGCTTTCCACAACTTTGTTCAACCTCATATTGTAGCACTTGTATGTTTTCCTTGTACTTGGAAAGCCAACAAGTACTCCTTTGTCCACACGAGAGTCAAATTTTTCCATTCTACCATCTTCTCTTTTGATGTAGCATTTGCTTCCAAATAATCTCAAGTGATTCACATTTGCTAGTATTCCTTTCCATAGATCGTAGGGAGTTTTTTCAGTGTTGTTTCTAAGCATTACTCTATTTTGAATGTGAAATGATGTATGCACTACATGTGTCCAAAAAATATCTATCAATTTGGAATCTCTCAAGTGGGAGAAAACCACATAATTCTTTTTCTTATATGTCTTGAAGAATTACATTCATTGGAAGCACCAACTTCTTTTGTTTTCTAGTTGCAACTGGAAGGAGGCTCCAACCCCCTTGTTCCTTAGGCTACAACCTGAGGGAATCTCCAAATCCCCTATTCTTTGGCTACAAATTGAAGGAGGATAGAACCCCCTATGTTCTCTGACTACAACCAGAAGGTGGCTACAACCACCTGTCCTTTCCCCATCCAACCTCCCTAAAGTAGAAGTAGAATGATGGAACGACTATCACACTATCACTATGACATATACCACTGTAAAACTGTACTAGTAAACCTCAACCATGCATCAACTTGTACCTCAACCTATAATCAACCTGTACCATAAACAAGTGCATCAACCATGCACCAACCTATACCATAAACAAGTGCATCAACCATGCACCAACCTGTACCAAAAAAACTGTAATCAACCTGTACCATACAAGTGCATCCAACCATGTACCATGTATGTACCAATCATCTGTCAACTACTCATCAACCATGACTCATAAATATATACCAACATCATCAACTATACTCCTCATGTATGTGCCAACTCATCAACTACTTGTCTCAAACATGTACCCAACATGTACCTTAACCAAAAGCCCTCATCAGTTTCATCATCCAATATGATTTGTACATATGTAATACACCTGGTGTATATGATCACATACTTGCAAACCTTCCTTAACTTTCACAACAAGATACTAGCATCTTCATCAAACTTTTCTTTAGTCTCACATGACTAGTTTGGGATTAGTCAAGAACCCTAACTTGAAATAATAATAACTATGTACCTATAATGAATAAATATATGAAAATAGTACAAAATGTTTGTTAGTTTGTTTTATACAATTCCTCTAGGTGTCACTACTTGGAAACTCACAGAAAAGGAGTTATAGAAAAAATGGCATACCTTGTTGAATTTTGGCTTATTCTAGAGAGCGACCTTGTAGAGAGTGCCCTACATGGAATATTCGTTGAATTGATATGAAAATGTTACACAGAATACTAAATACTATAATATAACCAACACATTTGATATTACGGAATTTGGATCTATTATGAAGAAGTTATGACATTTTTACCCGAAACACCTGTTTTAGACTAGTTTCAGGACTAACCACAAACCCTATTTTCCATGGAGCGTAACTCCAAAAATACAACGACCCACAAGCTAAAATTTTTACCACAAATACTTGGATATGTTTCCTCAATTTCCTATCAATTTCATGGTCTGAATCATTCTAGAAAACAAATTATTGCGAAAATGGTGAGATGCCCTGTAAATAACATACCTTATAAAGCATCATCAAAATAATTTATCCTCCCTTGAATTCCGACCTTGTTTTCTTCACCTTCCCTATGAAATTAGACTTAGATATCCTTTGGTTACCTCATTCACCTATATATATTCAATATTCTCAAGTGTGATATAAAATGAGAGATCCTTTCCTCTTATTTATACTCTCCAAGTAGCTTCCTTAGAAGCATCTTCTAGGTCACTTTGCCCACTTTCCTTATTTTAGGGTTAACCCACCTTTAATTTCTCCATTAAATTTATTATTTAAATAATTTATTTTGTATTCACTTTTAATTATAGTACACTCATCTCTTCACTTTATTATTTACCTTCGAAAATCTCTTAAACCACTTTGACTACTTTGACCTTTTGGGGCTTCTAGATGACATATGAGGATCCTCCAACTTCGTAAGGTCATAACTCTCAAACCATGAGGAGTTATGTGATGTTCCACATTCGACCAAAAATGGAATGACATGTACTATACATATAGAATAGTCTTACCTACAAATATATCAAAACTCATACCATTATCCATCAAACAAACTTGGGTCCATTACCCAAACCTGGGTTCTCCAACTTCTCATGGCCATAACTCTCTAACCGTGAGGAGTTATGTGAAGTTCCGCATACCAACGGAAATGGAATGACATGTAATATCGATATAGAATAGTATTACCTTCAAATATATTAAAACTCATACCATTATACGTGAAACAACCTTGGGTCCATTACCCAAACCTTTTGTGCTAATGGAATTCGCTACCGGACTTTGTTCAAGGGTTGACATCAATGACAACCAACCTTAATCAACACACATATCATTACAAGGTGAATTCAGTTCTTTATTTGGAAACATTAAGAACCTAGAGTGAAGACTTCCAAAACATCTATCAACAGTAGAAGGTGTCGTTACTCTCTTCAGTAGAGGTTCAAACAAGTTTATTATAGAAGGGGGGGTAAGGTAGGGTGTTACCCCATAAGTTCTCTAATAATTTTTTTATGAAAATCGTTCAAGAGCCCAAGCAGGCCATGTGTTGTTTCCATGCTCTGATACCAATTTGTAACACACTTGACCCATAAATACCCTTTATAAGGATGGGGCATCAGATTTTTGTTCTCCCTAACTATCTGAAGTTCTATTTATGGAACCTTCTATGGTTACTTCTCGTCACGAGCTTTCTAACGATCACCACTGCACTAAAATCTGAGCTTTGGTCTGTAAGTTATGGCCTCCCAAAGTTACCTGGGAATCTTTATTTGGGGTATTTGACATTTGGCACTAAGAACAAATTTTTCCTAATCCATGAAGTATCGAAGTCTTGCCATGTGGCCTTGGCCATTCAATGATCGACGTTCGGTGTTTTACGTCGAACGTCCCTTTCTTTCGGCGTTCAAAATTCAGCAATCAATGATCGATGTCTTATGCTTTTGACGTTTTGGAAATCAGCAATCATCGTTGAACATCCCTTTTACCAAACTATGCCCAAAACTCCCAAACTCCCGAAATCTTGCCACGTGGCCTTGGCTATTCAGATATCGACATTCGACGTTTTATGTTGGGCATTCCTATATTGTACCAAGCCCCACATCTTTCGAACTCCCAAAGTTATCCAAACTCCTAGAGTCCTGAGGATGTTTTCAACCATGTTTTTCAGGTGGGCATGAACTAGAAGCTCACATGCGTCGAGGACCAGGGGTGACACTCATCCTTGATAGGGGGTGACAAGTGTCTTTCTCTAACATGCATAAGGGGTATGTGAATATTCCATATCTGGGTGACACGTGGTGTGTGTAATGTGGCTCCATGTCACCTTGAATGACATTAGGATGCCACATCATCTTGGATTGATAGCCGCGTAGAATTTCGATCTCACGGTCAGTATGAGTCCATGTAGATCCATAGATCTATGCTCCCTGTTACTTTCTGGTTCTGAGCTTCGGAGTTTTCCAACTCCTCTCATCCCAAATTTCCGAAGAGATAAGTCTATGGACTCTCTAATATGGTGCCAAGTGTCCTCGTCATACCAACGGTCAAGATTCATTTCTTTGTTCATGACTTCGGTGGTTTTCACACTTTGTAGACTCTTGGCCAGGTTCCTTTGGAGTACGAAGTCTCCAGACTATGGGATCGCTTTCCATGTACCCACTCATCCAATGGTCCTAGTTCAATGGAAAACCTTTGACAGTGGACAAGTAGGACTACGTGTCTCTCCATGATGCATTCCCAATCGGTTGGATATTCGAGGGTGGTTTCTTAGATCGACAGTCCATGTCACTTCGACAGTTAGGAATTCAGGAGTTTAGCATGTATCTCCTGACTTGCAGAGTTCCCGAGGAAACTCATGCATCCCTATATCACCGAATACCCAGACTTCAGGATAACAATTGATTTGTGGACACGTGTACCTCCTTTTTCAATGGTCCCAATTTACTTCGTGACTCCAACATTCGGGAGTTTTCGACAGTAGACCACTCATATTCTCTTGAAGTAGGACTTCGCCAAAGCACTTAATGCTTCCCTTCCTAAGTCTGATCTAATGGCTGAGAGGGATCTATGTTGGATCTCCATATCGAAGACCCTCATCAATTCATGACTTCAGCCTTCAAATGTTTTAGAGAGTTGTGGAATCATAAGTTCTAGAGTCCCAAAGCCGAAAGAGCTAGCCCATTTTGGACTAGCACAAGGTTCCAAGGCCCTGATCACACGGGTCTCTTGAAAACTCTTGTGGGCTAAGTGCGAGTCCATTTTTCAGCAAAGGGGTTAAGGACATCGGCATGAGCCCTCAGTTAGATGGGTGGATAATATGAAGGGAAAATTCCCTTCTCCCACAGAGATTAAATTGACATTCTCATTAAGGATAATTCCAAGGATCAACAAGACTTAGGCATTTTAGTTACTCCTACCTCAACTCTCTTGCAAACTCACATCGCATGACTCTCTAGTAGCTAAACTGAGATAAATCAAAGATCATATAGATATAGTAGTTTACATAAAATAAAGAGAATTTGTAATAAATATTCAAATATTGAAATACTTAATCATAAACATAGATGTTTCATCATCACATCCACGGAGTATGAAAATACTTATCAAAAATGGAAAATGTGAAGGAACTGTTGAAAGAGGTGCATGTTTCCTCCCAACCATAGACACATCCACTCCTATCATATTTACCACTCGCCACCCCTGATATAGACCATGACTCTATGAGAACTATTATTTATATTTTCTCCATGACAGTCAGGGACAAAGGTTACTCTCCTCCTCCCACAGGAAATTGGAAATTGTTTTTCTCTACTCCAAGAAAGGAGGTCTGCACGAGTACTTCCTACATCACTCATCAACCTCATTTATCACCTTGTACCCAAACCCTCCTCATGTCTTCTTTCATCCAAAACTAGCTTAGTGCTCATATTTTCCTCTCAACTTCAAAGTCGAAGTATGCCTCCCTTCTCTTCTTGAGAGAGTGTTTTCTCTACTCTTCTATCTTGTAGATCTGTCTTTGTCCCCAAATTACCTCCTTTATTGCATTCCTCAGCAAGGTTTCATGGGTTTGAATCCCAATTCATTTTCAGGCATGGATTCCTTATAGATAGGTACCCTATCCCATCTCCTCATTAACTTTTGAGGATGGTCTTCCAACTACCATCCTGACTCGTAATTCATTTCTGGGTTAGAGGAATGTTGAGCAATTACACCCAATAGGTACTGGTTTGATGAGGGTCATATCAACCATTATTGGTTTCCCCTCATCATCTCTCTCATATCATCCTGGTCTATCTTGGCAAACTTCCCCGCCCCTTTCAGCAATTATGCAACACATTCAATTTCTATTAATAACAAAAAATTCATACATTGACCCTTTTTATACAAAGGTTCAACAAATCAACATTCACACATATTTATTCTACCACAGTCTCTTGGCCAGTTATATTTATATTTACAAGCTAGGGGAAATAGGGGTATTACACACACAAGCTCATCTTTTGTGTCATGCTTAGTTGTAATTCCTATAATACATCTATTGGTTGGTGAGATAGCACTAAGTCAATGTGACCTAGTGCCCTCGCCTATTGTTGCATCTCTTTTATGGGGAACTCTACTACCCATCTCACTAGCTTGATCAATCTTCTCTCTCCTATGATTGCTAATGATTGATAGGTTGTTGGCCCTACCTCCCCATCCTTTATAGTCATTTGTTCCTCCTCTGGCTATCACACTGGTGTGAGCTTGGTTGCTTCCAAAAATTGTCTCAACTTGGTCATATGCTCCTACATGCGTCTATGCATATCTTCCTATTGTTGGTTCATGTGTTGAAATGTCTCATCTATAACCTCATTCACTTTATCTCCTATATTCTCCAAATATTCCTTTGTCAAGGATTGGATAGCCACTTCCTTAACAAATTTTCTCTTTGGTTGTTGATGGTTGGATTTCCTTATCTCTGGTTCCTTCCTCTTTCTATCGGTGTAGGATGCTATCTATTAAGTTGTTTCCTCTAGGCCATTTCCTCTGTCCTGGTCATTTCCTCCTTCTTCATCCTCATAGATCTCCTGTACTTACGATTTTTGTTTCTCTGATGGAAACATTTCTGTTGTTGGAATATTCCACTCATCGTCCCAATTGACCATAATATGGCCCATTTCCTCCTTTGTTAATCTGTATTGTGTTGGAAACCATTTTTATTCTGGGTCCTTCTTTTCTTGTACATACATGTGGTGATGCCCTTCCTTGAAGCATGTCACTGCCTTATATTCCTTGACCACCTATGGTGTTATGTGCAGTGTCCTCTCGATGTTGTCCCTAATAGTTTCCTTGTAAATAGAAAATGAAATATTGTTGTCCATTTGTCGTTCCTTGTGCATAATACACCAAAGGTTCTGATATCACTTGGATAAACATGGTTTCTCCCTGAATCCCAAAAATTGTGTGCTATCTGGTTCTCTCCAAGTTGATAGTGCAATTAGAATCAGTAACCAAGTATAATGGAACTCGATCCCCTTATCCAGTGCTTCCTCACAATCAATCGAAAATTATTTTAATAAGAATGTGGCCCAATTCATCTGGACTCCCTCGATGCACCTTTCTGATGTTTTTATGTCCATTGATGGGACTTGATATTTTCTTCACTTTATTAACAACTTATAGGCTAAGGCTTGTGTCAAAAACCTTACTGTCAGATCACATATTATTGCGACATCCAATCCACAATTTCCTCGGAATGTATGGAATTTCTCCTTCATGCTCTCAGAGAGAGTATTTTCATTCTTCTTGTCAAAGAACAATGATCTGGGGTTCTCCCCTTGGGAAAAAAGACCGATAATGTGCATGATCAAATAGGTATCAATGGACACTTGATTTTCTAGCCATATGTATCCTCGTGCATGAAAATTAGAAACATATTTACACACGCATTGATCTCTTGGCTCTTTCCAAAGTGAGGTAGGTCGAACAGGTTTAAAAGACTTTCTTTCTACAACCCCATATCCCAAGTTTGTGACTCGATGACTATCATATGAGTCTCGTAACTAATGTACTTCTTTAGGAACTTGCTGGGAACTAACTCTAGAAACTTATTTTCATTTGTAATCTCATGGTCGACATACTTTAACGAGGGTATCATACCTAACATGTACCCATCCACAATGACTCCCTCTAGAAATCGGTGGTTCTACAAGTGGGTACTTTGTGTCCTTATGTAAATTGACCTATTTTGTGGATGGATTTCTCGGTGGTATATAGTCTTTGGGGAATATTTATGCCAAGGAGGATTCCTCTTATGTCTCTTCCACTACCAACATCGTTGCACATTGACCTCATGGTTTCTTTAGTACTGACGTTGAAGGTGATGTTTCCTTTGGTGGTGCCATCTTCCTCTATGACTAGTCTCTATGTCCAATTGGATCTGTAACTTGACCCTAAAAACTTCATCTCTCTATCCGAATTCTAACTGACAATAACCTTCCTCCGTCGACCCTTTTCTTTCTTTTTATACCTCATTGCCACCTGTTAAATTTCCTTCGTGCCTAAATTTTCAGTCTAATCCACTAGTGCTTTGCATTCATTACCTTCCTTATTGCTCCATTAACTCCATATCTCCAACAAAATATTCTTTCGATTATGCAATCTGTCAATATCTTCTTGCCAATATTCATTTATTGTTATGTAGTGCCACTACTTCACCATCATGGTAGCTCTTTATTGCACATCCCGTCATGGATTGTATTAAAAGCTCTTAATTGTCATCTGTGCAATTTGTTTCCTCTGCATGATCTCTTCTCTATGTGTGATATTTTCTCTTTGTGTGATATCTTCTTTCTACATGATCTCTTCTCTTTGCACAATATCTTCTCTCTATGCAAACTTACTTCCTTCATCTGGGTGCTCTTCTTCTTGCTTCTTTTTATTCTACGACACTTTCCTAATTTTCCTTAACTGCTTGGACTCTTCACCTATCTACTTCTTCCCTAAACCATTTCCTTGCTTTTTCCTGTTTTACTTGCTTTTTTTTCTTCCTTTTATTCCTATAGTACACTATGATACAAGTTCATTTTCATAACTCACCTAGTGCGTGGAAGGATGATCATTCTTGTACAGTTTCAATCGACTATCACTCACTATCCCTTCCACGACTTGTCTATACAATTGTTCCAGTTGAACAATACCTGGGTCTTTTGGATATTTGATCATGTATGGCCCTAGCTAATGTATCCTAAACTTCCCAGGGTGATCTAAAAATGTCATAGAGAAATAGTAGATCTCTTGTATGGAACTTCTTCTACTTGATGTGCCTGTCATGCCACGCGTTTTCACATGCCTTCTGCACTTGCTGATGGAACCCTGCAACAAATCATTCTTCCTATAATATCAGTAACTATGATAGACATCCTTCTTTTGTTCCATAATCCATAAGGTCTTCCATGATAGCAATACGTATACTCGGTACCAAAAATTCCATGGGAATGACTGCTTCCTGACCATATGCTAATCTAAAGGGTGTCTGACCTATCAAATTTTGCTTGTAGTTCTATAATCCCATATCATTGTAGGTATCCTTAAGTCCCATTCATCCTATACTACATCACATACCTTGTTTAATGCATTCTCTAGTATCTTATTGAAGGCCTCCACAGTTCCATTAGCTTTTGGGTGATATCAAGTGCTCTTTCTATGATGAATATGGAATTCTCCAGTGAGTGCTGCAATTTTCTTATTCAAGAAGTGAGTCACCTAATTACTCATAAGTACTTTACGACACCCAAACCTTGTAACTACATTCTCAAATAAGAACTGTGCAGTTGTCTTAGTGTTGCAATCCATAATTGGTTTTTCCTCTTCCCACCTTGTCAAGTAGTATGTTAGGATAATTATGTACCTAGCTATTTTTCTCCTCACTGGTGCGTTAATTGGTCTGATAAAATCCACTTCCCATTTGTCAAATGCTTGCAAGGTGATTTGCAGATTCAAAGGAATCACATCCCTTCACGATGACCTTCCTACTCTTTGAAAAATGTCGTAGTTCTGATAATACTCCTTAGCATCCTTATGGAGGGTAGGCCAACATATCCCTTCATGAAATATCTTAYGTTTCGTGACCTTACCTGCATAATGACCTCTTGCAATTCCCTCAWGTGCATCCTCTAATATTATTGGTATTTTGTGTTTGAGCACACAACGTCATAGTATCCCAACTACACCTAAATTATATAAACTTCATGCCACTGGTAATCCATTTCTTTAACCACTAGATGYTTCTTTTGTGCTACTATCACATCGKATGGAGTCACTCGTGTRCTAAAATATTGGACAATTTTTGCAAAGTGGTCATCTACCATTTGAATGGAGAATAAATGCAGATTTGGTAAACTATCATCTAGGTTCCCTGCATCTTGTCCTGTCAGTATTTGTGACAAATGGTCTGGTCCTGCATTTAGTTTMCTTGGTCTCACAATAAATTCTAATTCATACTCTTGGAACAACAATAACCATMTGTAGATTCTTCCCCCCAACACTGGCTTGTTCACTAGATATYTGAGTGAAWWTTTKTTTGYATAAATATTGAAATGGTACACCAACAAGTAGTGTCTGAGCTTATGGAAGGCATAAACCATTGCCAAGCCTTTCCTTTTTGKCATCATGTAATTCTTCTTAGCAGACAATATATTTCTGCTATCAAAGACAATTGGATGGTCTAACTCTCCCTCTCCTGGCTGAGATAACACTACGTCAAGCACTATCAATGATGCATCCACATGAACATGGAACTCTTTCTTCTAATCTGGGAACACCAAAATGGGTGCAGTCACTAACTTATACTTTAATACATACAGGCCCTACTGACAGTCTTTGTTCCACTAAAACTTAGATTCTTTCTTTAGTAACTCCTCCATCGATGATGTAATTTTCGCATAGTCTTTAATAAATTTCCGGTAATATCATGTATGACCCAACGTTGTCCTCAATTCTCTCACTGATTCTGGTGGTGAAAAATTAAAAATTATCGCTATCTTGGTAGGATCAACTGACAAACCTTGCTTCCATACCACATGACCTAACAATATCCCAAACGATGCATAAAAAATATTTTTCTTCAAATTTAATGATATCTGATATTGTCTGCATATATCAAGAATCAACCGCAGAGTTTCTATGTGATCTTTCAATAAACTAAAGACAATCCAATCATATAAGTACACTTCAAGAAAATTATGAATAAAATCCTTAAAGTCTGCGACAACTGCTCTATAAAACACAACATATGCATTCTTTAATCCAAAAAACATCATTGTGTACTAGAAGATTCCCCATTCTATCACAAATATCGTCATGTGTCTGTCTTATAGTGCAATATTTATCTAATGGTATCTTGAAAATCCATCAGTGAATGATTAGGCTTCCTACCCTCCTACATTATCTAATGCTTCTTTTGTAAAGGAGGTCGGAAAATGGTCATGTAAATAGGCATCGTTCAACTTCCTTAGGTCTACACAAATACTAATACCCCCTTTTTTCTTATCTTGCACTACCATTGGACTTATCCATTTGGACTCTACAAATGTCTCAATAATACTAGCTTCTATCATTCTGTCAAGTTTGGATTTCAATTTTTCCTTGTCTTTTAGATTCAATATCTAAGGTCTATGTCTTATTGGCTTAGCATTTGGTTTTAACATATATTCATCTCTCCTAATTCACCACCTATACCCTTCATCTATGAAAATTTTCTCGAAAATAGATCTTGATACTTGTGCAATAGGTCTGCAATATTTTCAACAGTCTCATCATTCCAATAATCACCAGTATTTGTGAACTTAGGATTCTCTTTCATCTTGATATTCACTTTTACACTCTTAAGGGCTTCTCTTATGCATTGAATTCAAGTTATGGACCTACTATGTCATGCTCCCCTTCAGTCTCTTGTACTTTCACATTTCTTGGGTCTTCTTCCTCATGATAATCTTTAGTAACATTGTAACATTCTAGTAATTCATGGGTTGTGACAGATTCTTTATGCGCACTACATTCATGTACTATTTCTATCTTATCTTATTCCATAAAAATATTACTTCTAATGAATTGCAGAGTTGCATCTACTAAGGGTGACTCAACCTAAAAATTAAATGTTAACTTAAAATTCTAGGTGAACTCTTCTGAGTCTGATGTCCCTCCATGGACTTCTAGTTCTAGATACCTATTCCTGGGAATTGTCTCAAGTGTATGTATGAACCTATGCATCCATTATGCTTCAACACCTATCTCCAAGTTGTCATACACTGCTAAGCATGATCTATCAAACTTCTCATCTCTGTATATTTGTGCATGAGTTATTTTGTTCCAAATCTAATCTGCATCAACCTTTTACAGTGCTACTATTCCTTCCTTTTGTGTAGCCCACCATCTCTTTGGGTTTCTCTAAGTGAAACATATAATGCTAACAATATTTGTTGTTCAGGTGTCTGTAACTCAAATTCGTTTACAAAGGAACTTACATAATTTAATCCATCAAACCTAGGTGTATCATATACCTCTATTTTGATCTAGCACAAAGAGTGAGTAACACGATCACATCTTCTGGTCGATACTTCGTGCAACCTATGCTACCAATTTTCAAGTCCTTCCTCTAAATTTGATGCACAAGACTTGATGCTTCTCCAACTAAGCTTACAATATGTAGTAGGATTGACGTAGTCATCCATCTGTGTGGTCATATTATACAAGTTATCAATTTCTTTTCTCGCAAGTTCCACATACCTTCTTTCCTCTGTGGGGTCTAAGGGAACAGTGACCTTTAAGCCTCCTCCTTCAAAAATCATTTCTCTCTTCTTCAATTTAATAATCATTGACTTTAAAATTCCCAATCCAATCCAAGAAATGGTGGATATAGATGTTTGTTATCCATGATCTCAATGACATCAAACTCATCTATGTTGTGTACTCCACCTATGTTAATAGGTACTCCTACCAATCTCCCGATCGGTATTATCTTATGTTGGTTTGCCAAACTCAATTGAATAGTTGACCAAACTAGCTTCAGTTTCCCCATAATTTCCCACGTCTGTCTTGGAAGAACATTTACATTTGATCCTAAGTAAAAAATGGCATTATCCATGTCATACTCTCCTACCTGTGCACTCAATTTGAATTCCATATTTGTCCTATTCTTGCGTAATACTTGGTTAATTGATTTTTTTGTTGTAGGTATTTCTCTGTCTTGAGCACATTGATTGATCATCACACACAATGCATTCAATGTTGCTTCATCCTTCATCAAATCTAAACAACTCTTTAGGAAATCTTTCAAAGTACCTACCTTTTCGACTCGACTTTTTGGAATGGTGTGATCATAGACAAATGACATATCATATATTGGTGGCATCTTTGATGTTGATGTTATCCAGTCTACTCCTAGTATTTCCTTCCTAGTGTGTTGATATGTCTCTTTATCTTTCTGTGGATTAAATGTTGGCATAGGATCAATTTATTTTCTTATCCATTGCTCAACTCCCTTTCCTTTTTCCATTTCATATGGTCTAGTTCTCGTTCGAACGTGCATAAAAACTACTACTCTAGGTTTATCGTTGCGCTCCTCGGTTGCTATCATCTATAGATTTTGGTTCTAGTTCTGATTATGATTTTGATTCCCTCTTTCTTTCCATTTCGATTTTAGTTGAGGACAATCCTTCGTCACATGGTCCAATGCTCTGCAATATGTGCACATCATGAAAGTATTCAAGAAGTCTCTCACTAAACTTCCCAGTTGATTGAAATTATAACAAATGATTGGTCCTCTTCCTCCTCTACCAAATCACCTTGTTCTCATCCTCTGTCGAATCCTCCTTATCCACCCTGGATAAATCCCATTGGAGTATTGTATTGTGGAACTCCACCTTCTGTTGTTGCATTTTCTTCCTAGATCTTGTACGCATCAAAAGTGCACTCTTTAATTAAGTCGAATGTGCGATAGTCTTTTTCATTGTATCCTACTAACTTACAAAAATTATAGAATAAATCCTGGGCGTACTCTCGTAATTCAACAATAATGGACAAGCAGTGGGATGATGTCCCAAAGTATTTCATATTTCACAATATAACACTCCTCCTACCAATGGGTTTGGTGCTCCTGTAGCCATATACTATGCAAATGTTGGACACTATTCCTTACGATGGCCTTCTTCTTACATGCAATACACCAAGCATGTTCATGTTTTTCCTTTTCCTTCATTATTTCTAACAATTGAATCCTTAGTGCAACCAACTATGGTTGTACCTGCACCATTCATGTGCCATCTCCTATAGGAGATGCTTCTAACTTCATCAAAATTTCTAATGCTTTGGGTTGCGACGTAACCTTCTCCTGTGTCAATGGACAAAGAATGTGCGACAACAGACCTACAATATACCATTCTCAATGTTGTTCATTAGGAATCTGAAATTTTAATCTACCCATCACATCTTTAAATCTCTATTCAGATTTCCAAACTGATTCAACCTATACTTACTTAATTTTTTTCAGCTCTATGATATACTACGACTCAGATTTCGGCTTCCGAAATTCCTTTAATGATGCTTGTCCAATCCCTACTAAATTTATCGACTCTCTGACCAATGTATTCATCTGGTACTTCATGTAACATAACAATGCATGACCTCTAAACATTGTGGCTAAATGCACAATCTCCTTTTCCTTGTCCTAGACATTCTTCACAGTCCATATCGTGTCGCATACAAATAGATTTTTCTCTGGATATTCCAACCCTGCTCCCTGAAAGTTAGGAATTCTTAGTGTATGATATATTCCTTCCATCATATTCGTTGTAGTACTTACCTTCAGTGATGTTGACTAACTATGGTTCATTGAATTTCTTCCACTATTTTGACTACTATTCTGACTTCCTCCACTAGCTACAATTGCTCTCGACATAATTTCAGTTTCTTCTTCAGATCTAGGTGACACACACAAGGTCATGGGTTCAATGCATATTTTGATCTAAAATGTACTTATTTATTCTATTGGATTGTATTAAGGATCCTTTTATTTCTCTTTACTTTCTCTATATGATGCGATCTAAAGTAATGCACAGGGGTCTGTTTTCTCAAACACTCTGTGTTGTTCTTCTCTCTCAACCAAAGTCTCCTTCTTACTATATCTAAACCTTTTCCCACAGTGAAATACTCCAATATCTATGTCTAAGTCAGTGTCTTCCTCTCTCGGCATACTCAATCCATATGTTTCTTACTCATCCTTTCTCTTTCCACTATCATATCATCCTTTGGTCATCCCCTAGTCCCCCTATGTGCACGAAGGTGCCTAGAAATAAGATCCATCTTCATGACATTCTTGTCACACAAAAACATTTTTATCGGCATAGACAGTGCATTTAGATACCTCTCGCGCAGACCCTTGAAAAATTCCCTTTATACGACACTATAAGACTGGGTACAATCTATCACAAACTTTGTAATGTAACATCTCAGTACACTATTCAACCAAAAATAAACTACATGAGAAACTTTATTACTTATTGAATTCAACTGTCTGATCAGTTTAGGGGTCCAGTTTCTCGGAGCTTCATCTTGATGTCTCCCAACATTCTCAACTAGACTTTCTAACCATCATTTAAAATTATCGAAAATTCACCAAAAACAATTTCATGAAAATATGTGAACACACACCTTTGCAACCATTGATCGTCGTTGAGTCATGGGTTTCTATTTTTTTCTCTGCAAAATTCTCTTTGCTTCCTCTCTAGACATTATGTGATCTCTCCCTTATTCGTCCTCCAAAACATTCCCGTTAGTTATAGTTCTTGGTCCCGACAACAAAACCATTTGTTGGTGTGAAGTGGGTAGACCCGGGGTTAATCATCAATATACCAAGAAAACCATTAGACATCGGCCCTTTCAGCATCACCTGTAGAGCAAGTGAAGTCTCACCCGAGGCATCTAGAGGGGTTGTAGGAACCAAGTTTCTATAGTGATGAGGGGAAGTGAGGCATTCAACATGTCTTTACTAACCATCTACTCATGTGCACATTTTCCATTACTTAACAATTACTTATCACGCGACATACCCTATGTGAGACATTCCTTTACTTTGATATTAATTCATTTACCAGTTACTTCATTGCGTGACATTATAACGACATATATGAATAACGCATCCAACATACTTAAGAATTTATCATCATGGAATAAGAATAGTAAAAACCATAACATGCAAACACAACACATCACAACAGACAAGTTTAACGCGGTTCACCAAACTTGGTCTACGTCCACAATGGCTAGCTTCTTATATTAGTCATTGATAATCTTCTTACAACTACACAATGCACTACAAAATATGCAACAATAAAATTACCCAAACCTTCCTAGCCATTTTTTTGCGGTGCGGGCCTCACTCCTTAGTCATACCTCAAAACGTTTTCCAATGCTCGACTCAACTTACTCAAAAACACCAAGAACTTCTCATACATCAAACCCTCCCAACTCACTAACTTTCAGAACATCTCTACCCAAAAATCCTTTACATATTTATACATCAAAATAGGGCTAAGCTCATTACAAAGTGGACAAAATGTCCCAAAATCCCAACAGTCTATAACTATTTTCTGCCTTCTACGCGTCACTCCGTCGAGCTTCTTTTTTTCATGCTCTTTGACTTCTTAAAGTCCTCTTCCTGTCGTGAACTCTGGTCCATCTTCTAACTTCCTTTTCTTCTCTAACTTATTCTTGAACATATTCCAAAAATTAACCAAAATTCCTATCCAACATGGATCTAAAATTTCAAGGACATCCAAAGTGGGGCGTAAGTCTGCACTCAGACATGCACAAGAATGTGTTCATAGAGAAATTTCACAGGGTCAAAAAAAATAATCCATTGGGTCCTTAGATCAGGAAAAACCATGATTCTAAGTGAATCGTGGATATTATGTCTACCAATACTAGAGGCCTAGGGGATGGGATAAAAAATAATACCTAAAATGATTTATTGAATTGTATAAGCCAGATATTGTTTTCATACAAGAAACCATGGGTACTTGTGACATAATCATTGCATAGTTGATGAAGATGTTTTTGGGACAGGTTTTTTGTGGTTTGGACTTGCATGTAATCTCTAGAGTTATTTTAATGAGATTTTCTTTGATTTGTTCCATGACTAATTTTTTCCCATATTTTTAGAACTTTGTACTGAATTTTATAGTAAGGAAATAGCTAGCTTGATGGTGCTACTCAATCTATATGGGTTAGGTGATGGGAATGAATATTTCTGGAGTAAATTGTTCTGACTTGACTGTATAATTTATAAGCACCTTATTTATGGCGAGGACCTCAACATTACTATTGGTAGAGATGAAATTTGGGTCCCTTCACCGCAAAAGGAAAGGTTGGAAGACTTTTTCAAGGATAAGATGGAAGTGGTTGGATGGGTAGAAATTGAGCACATATAATTTACTCCAACTTGGAGTAATAATTGGGGAGGAGAAAATAGGGTATCAAAGAGGTTGGATATATTCCTTGTGCATCATGTTCTTCTCCAACACTTTGGAATATATTGGTCTTAGGTTGTTAAGGTACAATGTTCATATCATTTCCTGATTTTTATTGATATTGATAAGTCAATGGGTAAACTTGGAGCATCGTTTAAGTACAACCCTTGTTGGTTTGAGGAAGAAGATTTTTTGTTCATTAATCCATGATAATTGGAAGCACTATCAGGAGGAGGTTGGGGTCTCAACCAGTGTTTATTTTTTATCTTCTCTTCCTTGGTTAAAGAGAAACATTCCACTTGGACCAGGGATCAAAGGAAAGCAAATGATCAATTACTTGGGAAAATCAAACTAGATCTTGAACAATCCTATTCCTTTCATGCAAGGGATTTGTTGTCAAACTACAATCTTGAGAGGTGTTATTCTCTTTAAACTTTGCAAACCAAAATCATGAGTGATAATGAGAAAATTTGGAGATTGAAGAGTAGATCTCTTCGGAATGCCTCCATAGATGAAAACAAATTTTTTTTCAATTTTTTGCAAATTACTAGAAGACCTATAGTAATATATGGGATATTAATGATGAACAAGGTTTTATGGTAAGAGGGTTTGCATATTTGGATTCTCTTGGAGTGAAGCACTTCTAGACAATGTTCAAGGATCCTGAACAAGTTAAAATGGGGGAAGAGCTCTAGCTTGTTTCTTATTTTCCATGACAAGTTGAAGATGAGGATAATCAATCTTTATATAGTGAGATAATAAAAAACAGAACTCTTGGATACTATGTCCTCATTTAAGAGGGACAAGATCCCCATTTCGGGTGGCTAGTGTGATGATTTGTTTGAAGGGTTCTTTTTTCTTATTAGGGATGATATTTTACATGTTGTGGAAGATATATGACATTCTGGTAACATGTCGAGCAATATCAATGCTACATTTATTGTTGTTGTTCCTAGAAAGGACTATCCTAACACTTTCGATGATTTTCGCCCAATTTTCTTGTGCAATTTTCATTACAAGATCATTGTGAAGATAATTGCAGTTAGGATCAATCTCATTCTTGCAAATTTTGTCTCTTCTTAGTACAATTTTTTAAATGGGAGGATGATCCATGAAGCCATTGGCTCAAGCATAGGAATGAATTCATTCCATTAAAACTCGAAAGGCTCCAATCTTGGTCATTAAAATTGATCTTTCCAAAGTATATGACCAGTTGTCATGGATATATCTCATATTACTTCTCCTCCATACTATCTTCGAGGTACCTTTGGTGAAATGGATTATGTGATAGGTGACTACTATCTCTTTTCTTGTCCTCATCAATGTCTCAGGTTCATCCTTTTTCAAATCAGCATCGGGGTTGTGTCAAGGATATCCTCTCTCTCCATATATCTTTCTATTGGTTGTAGATGAACTCAGAAACGTGATCATGGAGGACAAATGAGTCAACAAAATACATGGAGTTAAGTTGTGAATGGAGGACTATCTCACTAATTTTATTTGTGTTGATGATGTGTTGATTTTCTATGTAGATGAATTATTATTGAAAAATATATTGCACTAGATACTATATTGGACTGGATAAGTAGAATATGGAAGAGTACGCTCAACGTTTCCAAATAGTGGAGGTATCTCACACTTTCCTTTCCCATCATAGGAAATTATTTGTATTGGAAGGTTGTAATAGGTACTCAAGTTCAGATAGGGATGGATTCCATTATTGAATTTGGTGACAAAATTTTCCTCCATGAAGTTCTTGTGTCCCAACTCCAGGAATTAAGTCAATTTACACTCAATAGGGTTGGAGATGCATTCAATTCGAATCTGGGGTGGTTTTATGTCGTGGATCTAGGATTAGATGAAATGTGGCATGATCAATGGAATTTGTATACATCTAAATTGAACAAGGAACATATCCACTTATACAACTTTGAGGATGAAATTGCTTGGTTATACAACAAATTTGGCGGCTAGTATTCGACAAAGCTCGGATATTTAGTAGCGCATAATTAAGTGACAATACAAATTGCTAGTGATTCAATAAACTTTAAAAGATAAAGGGACCGTTAAAGGGCTTCTTGTTCTTCTATCTTGTGTTAAAAAGAAAGGTTCTAAGATGGGATAGGATGAAAATTAGAAATAGGTAGGGTTTGGGACTTTGTTACTTATGTAGGAGGTGTGGTGAATATAATACCCACCTATTTCTGGATTGTTCCTTCTCACAACAAGTATGGACAGAGATCGAAAGGAACTTGGGAATTAATCATTCATGGGATAAGGAAACATTTTAAAACTACTTTCTGGAATATTACAATCGTATAACCTTGAAGGAATTTAGGGTGCTTCCAATACTTGTAGCTTAGGGGCTTTGGCTTGCAATAAATGCTAGCATTTTTAAGAACAAGTTCCATCCTCCTTTTAAGATTTCTCAACAAGTGTAAAACTAATCATGTTCATAATCACCCCTCTATGGTGATTTTAATTTTAGTTACTATAAATATAAATTAAAATTAAAAAGTTTTTAAAATTAAAATTAAAATTAATTAATGATTTAAAAAAATTGATTATTAATATATTTATTTTTCATTTAAATTTTAAATTAAATATTTAAAATATAAATATAAATTATTCAATTTAATAAAAATAATTTATAAACATAAATTAATAATTAAAATTAAAAATAAAAATAACATATTCAAATTAATAAAATAAAATAAATATAGAATTCTAAACCCATTTTCGTAAAATTATTAATAAAATAAAGTTAAAATATTACAAACATTAACTAATTCATTTAGAATCAATTAATTTACTAAATTTTATTTACAAACAACATATCCACTAATCTATAATTTCATAATCATTTTATACCAATTAGTTTGGAAGGAATTTAGATAAGTAAAATTTATTTAACTTGTTTTTTAAAATTATTTATTTATCATATATTTTTATTAAAAATATAGGTTTTATTGCATAAATAAATATGTATATATAAATATAATAATGTTAAGAATGTGTACTTCCTCCTAAAAARTCATAAGTTTAAATTCAGAGAAGTATGCAAGAAACAACTTACCTAACTAAAACATATTATAACAAAAGAATTAGTAAACAAAATCTATTTTCCTAATAAAAAACAAAGTTATTATTAAAAAACACATTAAATCYTTTAAAAAAAAATACATAATTGAAAAATTGATTCAATATTTTCAAAATTTTAAGGTTTATTAATKGTTAAATTTCAATATTTTGCTTCTTCTTTTTTTATTTAGTAAAAATATTGAATTTGATGATAAACATATATTGATATTTAAACATAATATTTCATAAAAATTGGACAAATAAATATAATTTTTTCTTTTTTCTTTTTAGTTAAAATATTGAATTTAATGATAAATATTTATTGATATTTAAACATAATATTATATCAAAGTTGTCAAATTGCACTAGTGTTATTGGATTTTGATGGTTTCCTTCTATGGGTCGGTCAAGTTTTAAAACTCACCGTAGTGGTCAAGAAACATCTCAAAAAATCCATTCATACTAAGGATTAGTGTGGTCAAGATAGAGTGTGATCCTGAGGTGATTTTGAGAACTTAAATATAATCCCACATAAAACAAAAACCTAACAAATAATAATAATAATAATAATAATAATTGACAAATAAATATAACACTAAGAGAAAACTCTAAAAAGATATACAATATGAACATTCACAATTAATATATTAAATTAAAAAAAAACCATGAAGGAACTTGTTGTTTAATTTGTAAAATTTGTTGATTAAACACATTGTTTAATTTTTAATCTCATTTCATCTGAAATTTATTGATTTAATAATTTATTAACTCTTCTCTTCAAACTTTTTACTAAACAAACATTTTAATACTGAATGAAAAGATACAATTTGTTTATTTTTTGTGATCTTTAAAATTTATTAAAATTAGTTCACAAACAATTTATTAAATTTTTTCTTTAAACTTTTAATCGAAATAATCTTTATAATAATTATATTTAAAAATTTAAATTTCAAAATTAAACTTTATTTCACACGAATTAAAATCATAAAATTTCAATGATTTCAGCTTTATGATACATACAATGATATAACGGTTCATACATACAATGTTATGATGAGCATACTCTTCTATATCACTAAATCTTTCTAAAGACTTTTTTTTGCAAAATGGTTCAATTGGAAAAACTGAAACAGAACGAACTAAAAGGTGAAAGTGTCAATTGAAACCATATAGATGATAAAACTTAGGAAATATTTTCAAGCCATAAAGTTATATCGTTATATCTGTGGTTGGATCTGTATACAATTTCAGGTTTCACTTAATGTTTTGTTGCTGAGTAGTTATTGATCTCTCATGATAAATCTTATTATAAAAAAAAAAGTTCAAATAATTATTAAATTTGTCCATAACAATATGTACTTTTTTCTAAAAGTTACTGCAGAATAGTGAGCACCCAGTTACAGCATTAGAGCATTACATATTCTGCATGCTGAGCTTTGCTGCATGTATTGGTTGGTTGAATCAAAGTGACTTTAAAGTTACAGCATCAGAGCATTACATGATCTGCATGCTAAAATTTGCTACATATATGGTTGAATCAAATTAACTTTAAATAAATTTAATAATGCATACTCAAACACGTAAAGCATTTAAATTTAACTATATAAACTCTTAACATGCAGAGCATTTGATACTGTATAGTAAAGTACTTATTACTCACCAAAATTACCAGTTGAACATCCTACAATTTCTCTTTCTCACCAAGTCATAGCATCTGATTCCCTGTCACTCAGATACTTCCGATGACACCTACGAGTCACGAGTTTAAATCATGACAGAATGGACAAACTCTTTTAAACCATACAAATCACAAAAGCAGTCAATGTATTATTGAATCTATTAGCAATAGCTTTTGCTTCCGTTTTATGAGTGGGTCTCATGTTTGCAGGATTCTGTCTAGTGTGTGTCTTTTCCAATTTCAAATGTCCATCTTCCAAAATAGATCGTATGAAATGGTACTTGAGTTGTATATTCTTATTCTTCGAATGGAAGACTGATTTCTTTGCAAGATGAATGGAAATATCGATGTCGTAGTACAACCTATTGTTCTCTTTCTTCTTTTCCAATTCCTCCATAAACCTCTATAACCAAATCATCTCTTTACTAGCCTCTGTAGCAACAACATACTCTCTCTCTGTTGTGGAAAGTGCAACAACCTTTTCCATTTTTGAAATCCAACTTACTGTTGTTCCACCTAAAGTAAAAACATACCTTGTGGTGCTCCTCCTGCTATCTTTATCACCTGCTATATCTGAATTAACATATCCATGTAGAACAATGTCTGAACCTCCAAAAAATAATGCATGAGTAGTATTACCTTTCAAATACCAGAGAATCCACTTTATTGCCTCCCAATGTTCTTTACCTCGAATGTTCATATACCTACTCACAACTCTCATTGCATGTGCAATATCTGGTCTTGTGAAAACCATCACATACATCGAGCTGTCAACTGCTGATGAATAAGGGACCCTGGACATGCATTTTATCTCATGTTGTGTCTTGGGACACATTTCTTTGGTTAATTCAAAATGGCTGGCCAAAGGTGTACTAACTGCTTTTGCATTCTGCATTCTAAACCTCTCCAACACCTCCTCTATGTACTCACCCTGAGACAATGTCAAATTGCATTTTTTCCTATCTCTTGTTATTCTCATACCAAGGATTTTCTTTGCAACACCCAAATACTTCATGGCAAATTAATTAGATAATGTATTATTGAGCACATTTATATCCTTCATATTAGACCCTCCAACAAGCATGTCATCTACATATAATAGCAAGATAATATAGCTTCCATTTTTTATCTTTTTAAAATAAACACAGTGATAAGAATGATGTCTACTATAACCTTGTTCTGTCATAAATTTGTCAAACTTCAAATATCACTACCTTAGATCTTGATTTAGGCCATACAAACTCTTCTTCAACCTGCATACCAAATTTTCCTTCCCACTTCTTTTTAGTGTCTACCTTCATTGCCTCTTCAAAACATTCTGGTTCACCAGAATCAATCAATAATAAATAATACAATGAAGGAGAGTATTTTCCAGGGGGTCTACTTAACCTGGTAGATCTTCTAACAACATTTTCAAGAGTTTGAGGTCCATGTTTCTCCTCTTGTTGTACATTTTGATTTTCTGGTACCTTTGGAATTTCTTTTTCAGTGATTTCATCAAGCACTGTGTATTCTGGTTTTTCTTTTTCTTGTTTCTTTCCATGCAACTAATCTTTGTACGTGACCTTCTCATTGAATATGACATCTCCACATGATTTTGTGATTTTCGTAATCCCATAATTGATAACCAAAATCATTAACACTATATCCAATAAAGATACTCTTATTGGATTTTTCCTCAAGCTTTATTCTATTTTCTTTATCAATATGGACAAATGCTTCACAATCGAAAGTCTTAAAAAAATAATAGTTTACCTTTTTACATGTCCATGAATCCTCTGTAATTCTACCATCCAAAGAGATTGAAGGTCCTTTGTTTATTAAGTACACATCAATATCTACATCATCTGCCAAGAATTGTAAGGGAAAACCAACATGCAATCTCATACTCCTTGCACACTCCATGATTGTCATGTTCATCCTTTATGGCACACCATTTTCTTGTGGTGTTCCTAGAACTGTATTCTCTCTATGAATCCCATTGTATAAACAGTAATCATCAAACTCTTTGTTGTAATATTCACCTCCATTGTCTGATCTGAGACATTTCAAACTTTTTCCCGTCTCATTCTCAGCCAAAGATTTCCATTTCTTAAAAGTATTAAAAACATCATATTTTTGTCGAATGCAATAAACCCAAGTTTTTTTAGTTTCATCACCAATAAAAGTAAAATAATAATGAGAGACACCAAGATATTATACCTGAGCTAGTCCCCATACATCTGTATGCACAAACTCTAACCTTTCACTCTTCTTTTCTTTTACGACTCTGAGAAACCTGACTCTCTTTTGTTTTCCATAAACACAATGCTCACAGAAATCCAAATCAATTTGTTTAAGATCTGCAAATAAATTTCTTTTGTGAAATATCTGCATCCCCTTCTCACTCATGTGTCTAAGCCTATGATTCCATAGTGTTGTATCCACTCCTGTAGAATCTAAAGAAATATAAGAGTTAGTATTACCAATGCATAAATACAATGTACCTACCTTCTCTCATTTTTCTATCACCAGTGATCATTTGGTGACCTTCCACACCTTATCTGTAAATATGGATATACAACCTTCACTTGCCAAATGCCCTATTGAAATTAGATTTTTCCTTATATATGGAACATGTATTACCTCTTTCAACAACCATTGGTTTCCATTCCTTTGCTTTATGTTTTCCATTCCCATTCCAAAAAAATTTCATGGTGCATCATCACCAAAATGATCCTGTCCAAAATGACCTTGAACATAATCTAGAAAATGTTTCTTATGGGGTGTGGCATGAAATGAAGCCCATGAATCTACTACACAAGACTCACAAATACTATCTACAGAAAGAATCATGGCATCTTGTAACACATGACCTGTCACATTCTTCCTGATTTTTCTCATGTTGTTCATCTCTTTGTTTATTTGGATCTATGCAGTCTTTCTTCAAATATCCTTTCTTCCCACAACTACAACACTCTATATTTCCCAGTCTGGATTTGGATCTTCCCTTCCTAGAATTCCTGTAGTTCCCTGAGCCCTTTCCTCTATCGTTTTGTCTTCCCTTGTTCTCCATGTTTAACGCATTACCTGATGTTTCACTTGTGCTTTTTCATTGCATTTCCTTGCTAAGGATAACACCAACACCATCATCGAATTTTAAAGTGTTTGAACTAGAGATAGAGTTACTTGCAACCATGACCAAACTGTTCCAACTTTCTATTAATGAGCACAATATTACAGCATCCCTCACGTCATCATCAAAGTCCACTTTTACAAAAATTAGCTTATTAGTAACCATATTAAATTCATTTAAATGATCTGCAACTGACCCACCTTCTGACATCTTCATATTAAATAATCTCTTCATTAGAAATACCTTATTAGACTTCGAGGGTTTTTCATACAATTTATCCAAAGCGTCCATCAACTCCTTCATTGTCTTTTCTTTGGAAATATTGAAAACCATCGACGCTGCCAGGCTCAATTGTATCGTTCCTAGTGCCTTTCTGTCAAGAACCTCCCATTCTTCTCCCTTCATGGCCATCGAATTATTTTGTATTCCTCATAATGGCAGGAATAGATCCTTCTGATATAAATAATCTTCCATATGCATCTTCCATAACTGGTAGTTTTGGACATTAAATTTCTCGACCCTAAACTTTCCATCTTCCTCCATTGCTCCCACTCGAACTAAGAACCCTCTTTTCCTGTGAATTACCTTTTTCTCTGATACTAGTTGTTAGAAAAACAACATCATGGAGCAATAAATAAAACAAATGTAGAAATAAAACACAAAAGATACACAATAAAATAGAGACAAATATATACGTGGTTCATCCGGTGTGGGCTACATCCACCATAGAAATTGTTAGGTTCTTCCTTTATTATTATCCAACAAATGAAGGGATACAACCTACAACACACCTATTGTAACTTCATTTTCTTTCTCTCATAGTATCCTCTCTCAGAATACAATATTTGCAATGATGCATAGCCACAATACATTTCCCTCATAAAAAGGGGTTTCCTTTTAGGGGAAAAAACCCTCTACCGTCAAATCTGTGACCTTATAATGAACGATCCATTTTTACTATGAAATTACAATATACATCTACAAGAAAAAATTTCCTTCAGGGACCCTCTTTCCCCCAAACCTCGCAAGGGGGGCAAGCCCCTTCTTCAACCAACCCCGTGTGGAGGGGTGTACAGTCTTCATGGGGTATAAACATTTTTGAAAATAAAGACCTATGAAATAGGAAGATAATTAGGCTCCACAACCAACAGAGTATAGATATTTTGTTGAGGAATATTGAGGAAAAAATCAAAGTAGCCTAGTAAAAAGGCTTGTCCTAAACTACAAACAAGTCCATGTAGGTCATTATCAACACTGAGTTCAAAAGGTAATAATGACAAATGTGGCATGTTATCATGAATATCATTAGGATAGCCAAAGTAGTGATTGAACCTATGGCCAACACTACTAGTCTTAGGTCAATCATCACTTCTACTACATGAGGTCATAGTGAGAAAATAATAATGTAACTAAAGAATTATAAATTGAGGCACTCGACTTCATTTTGACCCCAAATTTCATAGAGAGATCCAAGGTAGAAAAATAACTACAAAAACAATAAAGGAAGAGGAAGTTGTTGAATATGGGAGAAAAAAAGGTTGGTCCTGTAAGGGGGAAATAAGGGACTATTGCTTGGTATAAAGAAATAAAAGGCATAAAATTCCATTAATTCAATGTAACTCTAAACAAAATATAATGGAAATAGTGGCTCATTGACTAGATGCCTAATTTTTATTTTATTGCAAGTTGCAAATTTCATCAAAATGGTATTTAGGGACACCTATGAAAATGGTATTGGGGGTATAAAAACCAAATGTATTATTGACACCATATTTTGTGACCTCGCACATGTGTATTTTTCCATTCTTGAGCATAGAACACCCTCAAATGATGTTCAGGGAAGTGATTTGTAATGTTGAACCCTAGCAAGAATTGTTTGATTGGATCCCTCCAAATGAAACCATGGATCAATAATTGAAATAGAAAAGCACATGTTGTAGTGTGTGACTAGTAGAGGAAGGGATCCCCTACTGTAATTGTAATGTCCAAAATTCAACACAATTGATGGCTTGTCAATATAATGTTTGATTTCCATTATATCATGAATCATAACCGACATACAAATGACATTCAATAACATTTGTAAAATTGTCATAGGGTGATAAAAATAAAAATGATTATCAAAACTACATTCTATTACCTTGTACATTTGTATTTTTCTTTGATGAATATAAAACACCTTGCATTCATGTCCAAATTAGTGATTTGTGAATTTGTCACCCCAATGCGAACTTTTTCATTGCATACCTCTCAACAAAACCATAGATCCAAGAATTGTTCATGAAAACACATGTCGGGGCATGTGATTGGTGAAAGAAGGGTACCCCTAGGTAGTCTAATTACACTGTCTATAATCCAATATAATTGGTAGCTCATCATCTAATTCCCAATTTCATTTTTATCATGAGTTATAACTCACATCAGAATGGTATTTAGAGACACCTACAAAATCCCCCCTGAGGAATAAAAACTAAATAGATCATTAAAAATGCATTTTGTCACCTAACACAAGTGTATTATTTCATTCTAGACCATAACATACCCTCCATAGATGTTTGAGTCGATGCTTTGGAAATTTTACCCGCCAATGTGAACTTTTGCATTACGTCCATGCCAAATAATTACACCATGTGTGAGCATAGAGGATGTAATATTGACATCTAATATTTACCTTTTCATAAGAGTGTAGTAGTGAGCCATTAAAAAAGTGAATTCATGTGATCTTACGAGATGGAAGATTGACATATTGACAAACACATCATTTTTATAGTTAATTGTGACAAGATTTTTAATTACCTTCCTAATTTCTCAGAAACGTAGCTAAAAAGACTATTCATTTAAAATTGCGGGCTCATATGGAACTTGTGAGTTACCATGCATTGTATATGTTGGCTTCACTCTCTACTTCCACTAGTTTGTTACGTAGTCATAATATCAATGATTACTTTTGCAGAAAAAGTATAGACAATTCACAAAATTTGGAAAGGTTATACAAACTTCAGAAATGAAATCACACTTGCAGAAAGTAAAGTGACTAAAGACACTTGCAGGAAATAAAATCCACATGAGATGAAAGGAGATTGATTAACTAATTGTAGGAAAATAAAATCACATTCTAACTAATTGCAGGAAAGGAAATTCACACTTGTTGAAAGGAAATCAATTAACTATTTTTTGGAAAGAAAATCACGC
Organism: Picea engelmannii; assembly: GCA_009831015.1. NCBI lineage: Eukaryota > Viridiplantae > Streptophyta > Pinopsida > Pinales > Pinaceae > Picea > Picea engelmannii. The sequence goes on along the minus strand of ML782882.1, from coordinate 25,071 downwards.
TTGTGCTTGATTAAAGTAAATCATGCTTGTTGAAAGGAAATACATTGACTACTTGTTGGAAAAGACATTAAATAAGTTCTGGAAATCAGAGCCTAATCCTTGCCAAGATGATCACTATTATTACTTTGAACAACAATCATAATTGTTGTGTTAAGCACATTTCTTCAAAAAAACTTAAGGGAATACATTTACAACATAATTAAATTAAATAAATCAATCTATAACATGAATTAATCTATTGGTAATCTACAACATAAATAAATTATATCAAACAATCTAATATAAATAAATTAAAATACATACTATAATCTAAATTAAAATGAGAAATCGAGAAATACAATTTATTTCATCATAAATTGGACTTGTGCTCTAAGAGTCATTTCAATATAATGTAAAGGGAACTCTCTTTAATACATAAATTTGTTTGAATCTAAAATAACACATAATAAATGTAGATCCACAAGTTTCTCATGTGGTGTCCACAATTTGCTAATAAATACATAATTCCAAGATCATTGCTAGCAACTCAAACTAATCTTGACTGGGAATTCCAAGATTCTTGTTAATTCCCTTTAAATTTAGGATGTTTTTGAATACCAAATTTGAATTACGAGATGGTATTTATAGAAACTTGGTATAAACACATCTCAAATGAATTGTAATAGTGTTTGACTTCCTGGATCCATGATATCTTCAACGGAGATCTTCAAATATTGTGTGGAAAATCAAATTTTCACCCATATCCACCAAAAAACTATCTCACTTGTAGTCAATATATTAAAATCATAGTTTGAAGTAGCTGACAAATAACTTGTAGCTACCCAAATTAAAGAGGAACACATGAAATTGTAGAAGAATGGATATATTCACATGGAGAATCCATTATCCATAATTAAACCATATAGACTATATTTGAATATATTTTCCATGGTCAGTGGTGGTTTATGATTAATTTCCATGGAGCCACAAAACTATCTTGTGGAATGGAAGCATCGAAATATGCCTAGAGTAATAGAAACTATGTTGCAACAACAATGTAACAATGTTGTAGCAACAACAGTGTAACGACAATGGTGTAACAACATCGATGTAGCATCAATGATGTAATAACAATGGTGTAGTAGAAACAATGTAACAACAACAATGCAACGACATCAGTGTAGCAACAACGATGTAATAGAAATGGTGTAACACTAGTGGTGTAACAAGAATGTTGTAGCAGGAACAGTGTAACAACATTGGTGTAGCAACAATGGTGAACCACAATGTAATAGCAACTATGACCATGATCCAAATTATTTTAGGTACGAAATGAGAGTAGAGATATAATAAAGAAATGTACATAGATATCGCAGATATCCAATAATATAATAGAAATGTATTAGAGATACAACCATAAAAATGGAGATACAATAATACACAATTTTCTATTAATGAGTGAAAATGTAGAAAGACTGTAAAAATACAGAGTGAAAGACTTGCTAGAATGGTGGAAGCTTATCTATGAGAAGAGATGTGATGGTTACTTGCATTTGAAAGAAGATGATTTTACAATGAGGATCCAAAATCCTTTTTATCATAAAGAAAATCCAAAACCCTAACCCCGGAAGATGAAACGCCAACAATCTTGTGGACCCCATTTTGGGTAGTTTTGGTGTATCAACTTCTCGGGGTGTAACTTTGGCATACGATCTTTGTTTGGGGCACACGATAAATCGTTGGAAAGGTATAGCCGAGGATATTCATTATGGGGGCTCAATTAGAGCCTTTGTCTATCATTTAGAAACATGGTCCCAAAAAACTTCATTTAGGCCCTCAAAATGGCCCCGAAAGTTAAAAACTGCTAAAAATAGTAAATTGCCAAAATTTTCAAAAAATTGTTTTGATCCAGTTGGAAGAGATGGGTGGCCACCGATATCCACCTGAATCAGACCAACAATATAATATAAATGATGAACAACATTGTAACAACAACTGTGAACCATAGTGTAAAAGAAAATGCGATCAGTGGTGTAACAACAACAGTGACCAGAGTTGTAAAAGCAACTTTGAACTACAGTGTAACATCAATTTTGTTTAGGGATGTAAAATAAATGGTGACCAATGGTCTAACAAAAACTATGAACCATAGTGTAACAACAATTGTGACCAACGGTGTAACAACAACAATGACCAGCGATGTAAAAACAAATATGAATTGCAATGTAATGGAAATTGTGAGTATTAGTGAGTAGCAATGGTGAACCACAATGTAACATCAATTGTGACCAACACCGTAATAGAAATCACTGCCAACAGTGTAACAACAACTATGAATCGCAGTGTAATAACAACTGTGACCAACGATGTAACAATAAATAATAAAACGACAATTTCTTGAAAAGTGTGATCTGTGTTATTGAGATATTTTGAGGGTAGGCCTATGTTGTCTTAATGATGTCTCATATAGAAAATCTCAAGTATCCACTTTGTGGATTTTGTTTTCCAAGAGTAACAACAAAAGGCATCCAGGAGTAGTAATGAGTGGAAATTAGTTTTGCAACAATCACAAACTAACCCCTTTTTCAAAGATTAATGAAAAATATGGTGTTTCTCTAATATTTAATCATAATTCACATTAAATACTAAGGAATTGCAATGGAAAATACTTTGGGTCTAAATCTAGCACACAAGCATTAAAATGGAGTAATGTAGGGTCTTGTATAAGAAAAAAAGGATTAAAAATAGGGACAAGAGGATGTAGAAAGATGACATGTATGCATCCCAAGACATTGAAGGTCCGAAGAGGTCTTTCTTAAGTAGTAGAGAGTGCTTTGAGGGTTGAGAGATCTTTCTTAATTATTAAAAGGTAGTTGTGGTGTACAACTTAATACTTTTCATTGACTAAGTCCTTGCTCACATAATATGAGAAAATGGGACTATATTGGGCTTGAATTATTTATTATCTATGGAGAATGAATGAAATTACCAACTCATTTTACCAGTTGAATAATTTAATGGAAAATAGTTACTTCAATCTTCTTTTCTTATGTCACCTTATTTGTATCTAATTATATCCTTATGCCACCTTATAAGAAACTTCTTTATCATAATTACTTGAATCTTCTTAACTTATTTCATCTTATAAGGAAATTCTTATTTGCACATGTTACATTTCTAAATATTATAGACAAATTTATTCCAATGCAAAATAATTAGATCCTACTATGAAAATACCTACATTAAATAAGAATTGCAATGACTAAAAATATTACTTCAATGAACCAATATTATTGACTGATGGGAGTCTTGCAATATTGCATAGGAAGAATAGTACAATAAATATTAGAAACTAGTGGCAATACTGGTTGTACATTAGGTGTTCATTCTAAGCATAAATTAAGAAAAAGATTTGCATATGCATAAAATTCCCACATAATATTCCCAAGTAAGCATTTAATATTTCTATATGTAAGTTATATTGCACAAAATGCATCATTTATATATTAAGCAGAAAATTATACATAAGCATCCATCTATTACAAAATTGCATATCATTTCCATAATACCTATTGACAACTTGTACCCTAAGTACAAAATGGCTATTTAGTTCCAAGATTACAAAAGCACAACAACTTGTGCCTAGAGTACAAAAGTACAATGAATAAAAACTCAATGATCCCTGTCTCCCCAACCACTTGATCCAGAATGGATCATTATATTATTTTTCATTTATCTGGATGCTTTATGGGTGAACAAATTGGAGGAATCAACTTGCAAAGCCATTTTAGAAGTTGGTCCAAATTCGGAAATTTGGGTCCAAAAAACCATCTGAAATATTTTGGAGCCATTTTGAGGAATAAAACAACACCTTTTATGGTCCTAAACTTACTATGAATCCACATCCTATATTCTACACACTAATAAATTTCCAACGGTTCAAGAATCTCCTCAATCGGAGTTCATATGTGAAAGTTATTTGTCCTACAAGTTTACTTATCATATTGATCATCACGGTGTCAATGGATGCTATGTCATCCCCCATTAGTTAAAAGTATGGGGCTAGCTACATAGTGAATTTTCTAGAATATTCTGGAAGCTCCAAAACTGATCACTAATTGAGGGTTGAGGAAGCCAAAACCCTAACCATAGACAGATATTGGGTTATGTTAGATACCAAGCCACTAGGAGGAGAATGGGTTCCAATCTATCTTATTTTATTTGTTTCATAGTGGAGAAAAAATACTAGGAGTGGGAAAATTAGAGAGCATAACATAGGAGGTTAATGTTCTGTAGCAGCCTGATAGGCCACAGGTCTCAAGTAACTCCATAGAGAGTGCCTTCTCTTGTGTACTTGCATTATTTCATTATCAAAGAAAAGAGAGTAGAGCAACCTCACCTTCTAGCTAGGTTTTCTCCCATAAGGGTTTCCTAGATAAAGTATTTGAGTTATTTTTTTGGATGGGCTATGATTGTATTTTATTGTTCTCTATTTTCCATATTTTATCTATTTCATGCATAATCATAAAATCAATAACACAAGTTTTTGGAATATAAAGGAATTTAACCTTCACACTGTAGATTTAAGTTTTATTTATCAGATCTGTTGTGAGAAATTGTTCCAGTATACTATCCATGGTACTTTACAGATCAAGACTGATAAATTCCTTTGAAAATTCAATATTCCTCTTCCTAATTCCCATTAAAGTTTTAGACCGCCTGCATCGAGGATCAATGTTCATTTATAGAGTTTAGATAGGAAACTAAATATATAAGTTTTAGTTCATTTTAAAAATTAACAAACATACAATTATTAAATTACAATTCAATATGACAATACCTCACCACATGTAAGTAACTCAATCTTATGGGTTGCGTGAATTGAGGTGTAGATATTATTTGAACATCCTAATGTGGGGCCATAATAGTGGATGCCTCAATAGTTTATGCAAGAGTATCTCCACTAATAGAGGTAAAAACACACCAATCAAACAAGTTAGATACTTTTAAATCGATATATGAAAATGACAACTCATATGTATAATGACATCTTATTTAAGAGTAGGATATACGTGTACCTAAGAGATCAAAGGTCTTGCCATGCTCATCCCTCTAGTCATAGGCTTCTCCAAGGACACAACATTGGATTCCTTGACAATCGACGCATCAATGGTAAACAATCATTGTGGAGGTTCAATCTAATTCTGTCTAATAACAAACTATAAACACATGCCAATCAAACAAGTAAGATAATTTTTAGCCAATATTTGAAAATGGTGCACGTACATACGATGACCATCTGTTTATGAGAAATAAATACATATTCCAGAGAGATCAAAATTTTTGTCATGCCCATACCTCTAGTCATAGGATACTCCAAGGCTACATAAGGAGATTCCTTTACAATCCATTCATCAATAGTCGAAAATTGTTATTGAGGGTCAAATTTTGTCTAGATAATAAAAAAATACAAACAAAAACCAATCAAACAAGTTAGATACTTTTAAATCAATTATATTTGAAAATGATGCATCTACATCAATGACCATCTATTTGAGAGCATGCGATACATGTACTTGAGATATCAAAGGTGATGGCATGCCCATCTCTTAATTCAAACATTGCTTCAAGGCCATATGAATGGATGCCTAGACAATGGTTGCATCATTACTAGATAGTTTCTTTGGATGGTCCATATAAATCTATCTAATCACAAGAGTAAATAAAATAACTTAGATAGTTAAAAATGAAAATTCGAATAATGATGCACTAAAAAACCATGAAACTTTAGAAAGTTCTCATGTTGGGGCTCTGAAATGACTAGAGGACTATAGGAAAACACATACTATCAAGATAAATATAATAGATTAGAAAAAAATTGATATTTTTTTGTCCATTCTTAGAAATATATAACTCATTTGATAAATTAAAAACATATTATCATGACTTGCATCAACAAAGACCAAAATGACATGCAACATTTAACATTTCATTCAAATCCATTGGTAAAGGGGGAGTTCTATGTGAGGGAGGAGTATCATTCGAGATGATCTAAAAACATGAATAGAAAAAGTTAAAAAGATAATACAAAACTTATTTATGAAACAAACATGTGTAAACAGTTAAATATATCTGAGAAAATATGTAAATATTGATGGAATTACATATGAAAGGAATCCATCAGTAGGAAAATAAGAGGAAGGTACATAGAAGGTTCTACTACATGATGTGCATGGATGGGGAAGCATATGATTCTTTGTAACCTTAGTATATGCAACACATATCTACATTGAGAAATTATAGCTAACTTCTTCCTACCATGAGCATCAATGGGTGATTCATTCCAACCATGGGAAGTACCACATGACAATCCCCTACCATGGGAAGTACCTAAAGGCTCACCCTCGATATTCCCTCACCTACACGACTCTCAACAAATGTGCCATGGAGGATGAATGTCCATGACAACTATAATAATGTTCCATGCATGTTATTAAGCAAGTTGGGTCCAAGAGGATATAAACTAGGAGGATTTTCAAGGAAAGGAGGAAAACATACATGGTTTGGATCAGCCCTATCATTAGTTATATTTTGTTGCATCCCTCATCCAACACTCTGCAACTCTAAAATATCAAAATAATTGATATGTTTATGTAGGATAAACTCATAATACAATTCAATATGGAAGTAGAACCATGTTTCTTTGTTCCCATGAGGTTTTTCATCAAAAATCAACTCCCATAAATCCATCTAACTAACCATGATATTTGGTTCAATGCACCAATCAATGGAAATATGTGGTTTATTATGTTTAGGAATTAAGTTGATGCTAGGGTCTAGAAAGAGATGAAAAATCATGTGTTTTGTTATTTTTATTTTTTTTCACATATTGGTAACTAAACTTGTCTACATAAAAATACATTTTCAACTCCCTATCAAAATTAATGTTGGAGATCATCAACCCGCACACAGCCCTAAGAAAACCTCCATCCGCGTCTTCCTCCCACCGCCATGGCCCCAGGAGGGGTCTCATGCCTCCCCCTCCTCTCCCCCTAGATCTCTCGGCCTTCAAAAAGATGATTGAGGCTTGTTGCAGACGCCTAGCCTCAGCCACCCAGGAAAAATTCATGAAAAAGATGGACTCCATCCCGTCGATCACCCTCCCTATTGATGAGACTTGTAGAGCTTCTTTAAACTTAGTTGCAAGAAGTCTGATAGGTCAATTTACAGGATTATGGCCTTCTCCAAAATCCATTGAATCTTGGATCCAGAGGAACTGGAGACCGTTGGTCTCGGAAGGTATTAAGAGCCATTTCGTCTGGAAAGGCTACTATTTGTTCTTATCTAACAATGCTGAAGAGAGAAATTTAATATTCAGAAATGGCCCATATTTTATGGGACCCCAGGGGCTCTATCTGAACCAGTGGATGTCGTATTTTGACCCAGCTCAGGATGTGCCTTCGGCAGTCCCAGTATGTGTGCGTCTTCCCCGCCTGCCTCTGCATTGTTGGAGCCCAAAATCCTTAGAAGCTATTGGAAATTCTCTAGGTAAATACATTGACAGAAAGGAAGGATCAATACTTATGTGCATGAATATGCATGGAGGTGGACCTGGAAATAGGGGTCCCAGAGGCCATCGAGATAACAGTGGTAGACTGAACACATGTGGAAGAAATGGACTACGAGCAACTTCCCTTTAGGTACAGGCATTTCCATTACTACGGGCATGGGCACTTCGTAAGAAACTGTAAAAAGAAGGTAGAGGAGGAAGCAAAAAAGTTGAAAGGGGAGAAATGGACGAAGGTACAGAAGCAGGCTCCCACAAAGAAGCACAGTAAACCCCATTCGAAAGGGACCCCTACAGGTTCTACTACACCCAGTTCAGAGAATCCTCAAGTGGATGGGACCACAACTATTCTTCAGAAAAATCCTTCCTTGAATCCTTTTGATCCTCTCAGCTCTCAGGAAGACCCTCCAGTTATAAATCAGGAAGTGGATTAGCAGACCCCTCTCCCAACAATTGAAGGAAACAACGAAAAGAACCCCTGCAATCCAATAGTGTCCCAAGTAGAAGGCTCCTCTTCACACATACGCATACATGACAAGGAAGAAACCCCTAGAGATATTAGGCTTATCAGACGATGAAAATTTTGAAAGGCCATTGAGAAAAACAAGAAGTGTTGGGTATGTGTTATATTCTTTTCATGTGTGTGTATGGGCGCGTCAGATATGACAACTGCGTCTGACGATCCCTATAGTAGTGTTCTTTGTGTCGTGTGCACTGAGAACTTTCCTAGGGGTGTCCCATGGGGGGGAAGGTATTCCCCCCCCTAGTTACACGCAACGTTTGACAATGAGCGGTACCCCGGGGTAGCGCCCCAAAATTATTTTTGGGCGGTTTTAGCTATTTTTATCAGATTTTTTTATTTTTAGTAGTTTTGTAAATTAATCCCGAATTAAGGGATTAGGGTTTTGGTATCTACAAAATACCTAAAAAAAATGTATATATATTGTATGGTGAATTGTGAAATTCAATATAATGAATATTAGAAAGGTTTTCCCGATTGAGGGTTTCCGGTATAAAATCTTTGCGCACTCTATGTATGAGCCATTGATTAAATTTTGTTCTACTTAAGAATATATATGCATTGATTTA
>ML782882.1:0-16336 GCA_009831015.1 Picea engelmannii | reverse complement strand
TTTTTAGTTAAAATATTGAATTTAATGATAAATATTTATTGATATTTAAACATAATATTATATCAAAGTTGTCAAATTGCACTAGTGTTATTGGATTTTGATGGTTTCCTTCTATGGGTCGGTCAAGTTTTAAAACTCACCGTAGTGGTCAAGAAACATCTCAAAAAATCCATTCATACTAAGGATTAGTGTGGTCAAGATAGAGTGTGATCCTGAGGTGATTTTGAGAACTTAAATATAATCCCACATAAAACAAAAACCTAACAAATAATAATAATAATAATAATAATAATTGACAAATAAATATAACACTAAGAGAAAACTCTAAAAAGATATACAATATGAACATTCACAATTAATATATTAAATTAAAAAAAAACCATGAAGGAACTTGTTGTTTAATTTGTAAAATTTGTTGATTAAACACATTGTTTAATTTTTAATCTCATTTCATCTGAAATTTATTGATTTAATAATTTATTAACTCTTCTCTTCAAACTTTTTACTAAACAAACATTTTAATACTGAATGAAAAGATACAATTTGTTTATTTTTTGTGATCTTTAAAATTTATTAAAATTAGTTCACAAACAATTTATTAAATTTTTTCTTTAAACTTTTAATCGAAATAATCTTTATAATAATTATATTTAAAAATTTAAATTTCAAAATTAAACTTTATTTCACACGAATTAAAATCATAAAATTTCAATGATTTCAGCTTTATGATACATACAATGATATAACGGTTCATACATACAATGTTATGATGAGCATACTCTTCTATATCACTAAATCTTTCTAAAGACTTTTTTTTGCAAAATGGTTCAATTGGAAAAACTGAAACAGAACGAACTAAAAGGTGAAAGTGTCAATTGAAACCATATAGATGATAAAACTTAGGAAATATTTTCAAGCCATAAAGTTATATCGTTATATCTGTGGTTGGATCTGTATACAATTTCAGGTTTCACTTAATGTTTTGTTGCTGAGTAGTTATTGATCTCTCATGATAAATCTTATTATAAAAAAAAAAGTTCAAATAATTATTAAATTTGTCCATAACAATATGTACTTTTTTCTAAAAGTTACTGCAGAATAGTGAGCACCCAGTTACAGCATTAGAGCATTACATATTCTGCATGCTGAGCTTTGCTGCATGTATTGGTTGGTTGAATCAAAGTGACTTTAAAGTTACAGCATCAGAGCATTACATGATCTGCATGCTAAAATTTGCTACATATATGGTTGAATCAAATTAACTTTAAATAAATTTAATAATGCATACTCAAACACGTAAAGCATTTAAATTTAACTATATAAACTCTTAACATGCAGAGCATTTGATACTGTATAGTAAAGTACTTATTACTCACCAAAATTACCAGTTGAACATCCTACAATTTCTCTTTCTCACCAAGTCATAGCATCTGATTCCCTGTCACTCAGATACTTCCGATGACACCTACGAGTCACGAGTTTAAATCATGACAGAATGGACAAACTCTTTTAAACCATACAAATCACAAAAGCAGTCAATGTATTATTGAATCTATTAGCAATAGCTTTTGCTTCCGTTTTATGAGTGGGTCTCATGTTTGCAGGATTCTGTCTAGTGTGTGTCTTTTCCAATTTCAAATGTCCATCTTCCAAAATAGATCGTATGAAATGGTACTTGAGTTGTATATTCTTATTCTTCGAATGGAAGACTGATTTCTTTGCAAGATGAATGGAAATATCGATGTCGTAGTACAACCTATTGTTCTCTTTCTTCTTTTCCAATTCCTCCATAAACCTCTATAACCAAATCATCTCTTTACTAGCCTCTGTAGCAACAACATACTCTCTCTCTGTTGTGGAAAGTGCAACAACCTTTTCCATTTTTGAAATCCAACTTACTGTTGTTCCACCTAAAGTAAAAACATACCTTGTGGTGCTCCTCCTGCTATCTTTATCACCTGCTATATCTGAATTAACATATCCATGTAGAACAATGTCTGAACCTCCAAAAAATAATGCATGAGTAGTATTACCTTTCAAATACCAGAGAATCCACTTTATTGCCTCCCAATGTTCTTTACCTCGAATGTTCATATACCTACTCACAACTCTCATTGCATGTGCAATATCTGGTCTTGTGAAAACCATCACATACATCGAGCTGTCAACTGCTGATGAATAAGGGACCCTGGACATGCATTTTATCTCATGTTGTGTCTTGGGACACATTTCTTTGGTTAATTCAAAATGGCTGGCCAAAGGTGTACTAACTGCTTTTGCATTCTGCATTCTAAACCTCTCCAACACCTCCTCTATGTACTCACCCCGAGACAATGTCAAATTGCATTTTTTCCTATCTCTTGTTATTCTCATACCAAGGATTTTCTTTGCAACACCCAAATACTTCATGGCAAATTAATTAGATAATGTATTATTGAGCACATTTATATCCTTCATATTAGACCCTGCAACAAGCATGTCATCTACATATAATAGCAAGATAATATAGCTTCCATTTTTTATCCTTTTAAAATAAACACAGTGATAAGAATGACGTCTACTATAACCTTGTTCTGTCATAAATTTGTCAAACTTCAAATATCACTACCTTAGATCTTGATTTAGGCCATACAAACTCTTCTTCAACCTGCATACCAAATTTTCCTTCCCACTTCTTTTTAGTGTCTACCTTCATTGTCTCTTCAAAACATTCTGGTTCACCAGAATCAATCAATAATAAATAATACAATGAAGGAGAGTATTTTCTAGGGGGTCTACTTAACCTGGTAGATCTTCTAACAACATTTTCAAGAGTTTGAGGTCCATGTTTCTCCTCTTGTTGTACATTTTGATTTTCTGGTACCTTTGGAATTTTTTTTCCAGTGATTTCATCAAGCACTGTGTATTCTGGTTTTTCTTTTTCTTGTTTCTTTCCACGCAACTAATCTTTGTACGTGACCTTCTCATTGAATATGACATCTCCACATGATTTTTTGATTTTCGTAATCCCATAATTGATAACCAAAATCATTAACACTATATCCAATAAAGGTACTCTTATTGGATTTTTCCTCAAGCTTTATTCTATTTTCTTTATCAATATGGAAAAATGCTTCACAATCGAAAGTCTTAAAAAAATAATAGTTTACCTTTTTACATGTCCATGAATCCTCTGTAATTCTACCATCCAAAGAGATTGAAGGTCCTTTGTTTATTAAGTAAACATCAATATCTACATCATCTGCCAAGAATTGTAAGGGAAAACCAACATGCAATCTCATACTCCTTGCACACTCCATGATTGTCATGTTCATCCTTTATGGCACACCATTTTCTTGTGGTGTTCCTAGAACTGTATTCTCTCTATGAATCCCATTGTATAAACAGTAATCATCAAACTCTTTGTTGTAATATTCACCTCCATTGTCTGATCTGAGACATTTCAAACTTTTTCCCGTCTCATTCTCAGCCAAAGATTTCCATTTCTTAAAAGTATTAAAAACATCATATTTTTGTCGAATGCAATAAACCCAAGTTTTTTTAGTTTCATCACCAATAAAAGTAAAATAATAATGAGAGACACCAAGATATTATACCTGAGCTAGTCCCCATACATCTGTATGCACAAACTCTAACCTTTCACTCTTCTTTTCTTTTACGACTCTGAGAAACCTGACTCTCTTTTGTTTTCCATAAACACAATGCTCACAGAAATCCAAATCAATTTGTTTAAGATCTGCAAATAAATTTCTTTTGTGAAATATCTGCATCCCCTTCTCACTCATGTGTCTAAGCCTATGATTCCATAGTGTTGTATCCACTCCTGTAGAATCTAAAGAAATATAAGAGTTAGTATTACCAATGCATAAATACAATGTACCTACCTTCTCTCATTTTTCTATCACCAGTGATCATTTGGTGACCTTCCACACCTTATCTGTAAATATGGATATACAACCTTCACTTGCCAAATGCCCTATTGAAATTAGATTTTTCCTTATATATGGAACATGTATTACCTCTTTCAACAACCATTGGTTTCCATTCCTTTGCTTTATGTTTTCCATTCCCATTCCAAAAAAATTTCATGGTGCATCATCACCAAAATGATCCTGTCCAAAATGACCTTGAACATAATCTAGAAAATGTTTCTTATGGGGTGTGGCATGAAATGAAGCCCATGAATCTACTACACAAGACTCACAAATACTATCTACAGAAAGAATCATGGCATCTTGTAACACATGACCTGTCACATTCTTCCTGATTTTTCTCATGTTGTTCATCTCTTTGTTTATTTGGATCTATGCAGTCTTTCTTCAAATATCCTTTCTTCCCACAACTACAACACTCTATATTTCCCAGTCTGGATTTGGATCTTCCCTTCCTAGAATTCCTGTAGTTCCCTGAGCCCTTTCCTCTATCGTTTTGTCTTCCCTTGTTCTCCATGTTTAACGCATTACCTGATGTTTCACTTGTGCTTTTTCATTGCATTTCCTTGCTAAGGATAACACCAACACCATCATCGAATTTTAAAGTGTTTGAACTAGAGATAGAGTTACTTGCAACCATGACCAAACTGTTCCAACTTTCTATTAATGAGCACAATATTACAGCATCCCTCACGTCATCATCAAAGTCCACTTTTACAAAAATTAGCTTATTAGTAACCATATTAAATTCATTTAAATGATCTGCAACTGACCCACCTTCTGACATCTTCATATTAAATAATCTCTTCATTAGAAATACCTTATTAGACTTCGAGGGTTTTTCATACAATTTATCCAAAGCGTCCATCAACTCCTTCATTGTCTTTTCTTTGGAAATATTGAAAACCATCGACGCTGCCAGGCTCAATTGTATCGTTCCTAGTGCCTTTCTGTCAAGAACCTCCCATTCTTCTCCCTTCATGGCCATCGAATTATTTTGTATTCCTCATAATGGCAGGAATAGATCCTTCTGATATAAATAATCTTCCATATGCATCTTCCATAACTGGTAGTTTTGGACATTAAATTTCTCGACCCTAAACTTTCCATCTTCCTCCATTGCTCCCACTCGAACTAAGAACCCTCTTTTCCTGTGAATTACCTTTTTCTCTGATACTAGTTGTTAGAAAAACAACATCATGGAGCAATAAATAAAACAAATGTAGAAATAAAACACAAAAGATACACAATAAAATAGAGACAAATATATACGTGGTTCATCCGGTGTGGGCTACATCCACCATAGAAATTGTTAGGTTCTTCCTTTATTATTATCCAACAAATGAAGGGATACAACCTACAACACACCTATTGTAACTTCATTTTCTTTCTCTCATAGTATCCTCTCTCAGAATACAATATTTGCAATGATGCATAGCCACAATACATTTCCCTCATAAAAAGGGGTTTCCTTTTAGGGGAAAAAACCCTCTACCGTCAAATCTGTGACCTTATAATGAACGATCCATTTTTACTATGAAATTACAATATACATCTACAAGAAAAAATTTCCTTCAGGGACCCTCTTTCCCCCAAACCTCGCAAGGGGGGCAAGCCCCTTCTTCAACCAACCCCGTGTGGAGGGGTGTACAGTCTTCATGGGGTATAAACATTTTTGAAAATAAAGACCTATGAAATAGGAAGATAATTAGGCTCCACAACCAACAGAGTATAGATATTTTGTTGAGGAATATTGAGGAAAAAATCAAAGTAGCCTAGTAAAAAGGCTTGTCCTAAACTACAAACAAGTCCATGTAGGTCATTATCAACACTGAGTTCAAAAGGTAATAATGACAAATGTGGCATGTTATCATGAATATCATTAGGATAGCCAAAGTAGTGATTGAACCTATGGCCAACACTACTAGTCTTAGGTCAATCATCACTTCTACTACATGAGGTCATAGTGAGAAAATAATAATGTAACTAAAGAATTATAAATTGAGGCACTCGACTTCATTTTGACCCCAAATTTCATAGAGAGATCCAAGGTAGAAAAATAACTACAAAAACAATAAAGGAAGAGGAAGTTGTTGAATATGGGAGAAAAAAAGGTTGGTCCTGTAAGGGGGAAATAAGGGACTATTGCTTGGTATAAAGAAATAAAAGGCATAAAATTCCATTAATTCAATGTAACTCTAAACAAAATATAATGGAAATAGTGGCTCATTGACTAGATGCCTAATTTTTATTTTATTGCAAGTTGCAAATTTCATCAAAATGGTATTTAGGGACACCTATGAAAATGGTATTGGGGGTATAAAAACCAAATGTATTATTGACACCATATTTTGTGACCTCGCACATGTGTATTTTTCCATTCTTGAGCATAGAACACCCTCAAATGATGTTCAGGGAAGTGATTTGTAATGTTGAACCCTAGCAAGAATTGTTTGATTGGATCCCTCCAAATGAAACCATGGATCAATAATTGAAATAGAAAAGCACATGTTGTAGTGTGTGACTAGTAGAGGAAGGGATCCCCTACTGTAATTGTAATGTCCAAAATTCAACACAATTGATGGCTTGTCAATATAATGTTTGATTTCCATTATATCATGAATCATAACCGACATACAAATGACATTCAATAACATTTGTAAAATTGTCATAGGGTGATAAAAATAAAAATGATTATCAAAACTACATTCTATTACCTTGTACATTTGTATTTTTCTTTGATGAATATAAAACACCTTGCATTCATGTCCAAATTAGTGATTTGTGAATTTGTCACCCCAATGCGAACTTTTTCATTGCATACCTCTCAACAAAACCATAGATCCAAGAATTGTTCATGAAAACACATGTCGGGGCATGTGATTGGTGAAAGAAGGGTACCCCTAGGTAGTCTAATTACACTGTCTATAATCCAATATAATTGGTAGCTCATCATCTAATTCCCAATTTCATTTTTATCATGAGTTATAACTCACATCAGAATGGTATTTAGAGACACCTACAAAATCCCCCCTGAGGAATAAAAACTAAATAGATCATTAAAAATGCATTTTGTCACCTAACACAAGTGTATTATTTCATTCTAGACCATAACATACCCTCCATAGATGTTTGAGTCGATGCTTTGGAAATTTTACCCGCCAATGTGAACTTTTGCATTACGTCCATGCCAAATAATTACACCATGTGTGAGCATAGAGGATGTAATATTGACATCTAATATTTACCTTTTCATAAGAGTGTAGTAGTGAGCCATTAAAAAAGTGAATTCATGTGATCTTACGAGATGGAAGATTGACATATTGACAAACACATCATTTTTATAGTTAATTGTGACAAGATTTTTAATTACCTTCCTAATTTCTCAGAAACGTAGCTAAAAAGACTATTCATTTAAAATTGCGGGCTCATATGGAACTTGTGAGTTACCATGCATTGTATATGTTGGCTTCACTCTCTACTTCCACTAGTTTGTTACGTAGTCATAATATCAATGATTACTTTTGCAGAAAAAGTATAGACAATTCACAAAATTTGGAAAGGTTATACAAACTTCAGAAATGAAATCACACTTGCAGAAAGTAAAGTGACTAAAGACACTTGCAGGAAATAAAATCCACATGAGATGAAAGGAGATTGATTAACTAATTGTAGGAAAATAAAATCACATTCTAACTAATTGCAGGAAAGGAAATTCACACTTGTTGAAAGGAAATCAATTAACTATTTTTTGGAAAGAAAATCACGCTTGTGCTTGATTAAAGTAAATCATGCTTGTTGAAAGGAAATACATTGACTACTTGTTGGAAAAGACATTAAATAAGTTCTGGAAATCAGAGCCTAATCCTTGCCAAGATGATCACTATTATTACTTTGAACAACAATCATAATTGTTGTGTTAAGCACATTTCTTCAAAAAAACTTAAGGGAATACATTTACAACATAATTAAATTAAATAAATCAATCTATAACATGAATTAATCTATTGGTAATCTACAACATAAATAAATTATATCAAACAATCTAATATAAATAAATTAAAATACATACTATAATCTAAATTAAAATGAGAAATCGAGAAATACAATTTATTTCATCATAAATTGGACTTGTGCTCTAAGAGTCATTTCAATATAATGTAAAGGGAACTCTCTTTAATACATAAATTTGTTTGAATCTAAAATAACACATAATAAATGTAGATCCACAAGTTTCTCATGTGGTGTCCACAATTTGCTAATAAATACATAATTCCAAGATCATTGCTAGCAACTCAAACTAATCTTGACTGGGAATTCCAAGATTCTTGTTAATTCCCTTTAAATTTAGGATGTTTTTGAATACCAAATTTGAATTACGAGATGGTATTTATAGAAACTTGGTATAAACACATCTCAAATGAATTGTAATAGTGTTTGACTTCCTGGATCCATGATATCTTCAACGGAGATCTTCAAATATTGTGTGGAAAATCAAATTTTCACCCATATCCACCAAAAAACTATCTCACTTGTAGTCAATATATTAAAATCATAGTTTGAAGTAGCTGACAAATAACTTGTAGCTACCCAAATTAAAGAGGAACACATGAAATTGTAGAAGAATGGATATATTCACATGGAGAATCCATTATCCATAATTAAACCATATAGACTATATTTGAATATATTTTCCATGGTCAGTGGTGGTTTATGATTAATTTCCATGGAGCCACAAAACTATCTTGTGGAATGGAAGCATCGAAATATGCCTAGAGTAATAGAAACTATGTTGCAACAACAATGTAACAATGTTGTAGCAACAACAGTGTAACGACAATGGTGTAACAACATCGATGTAGCATCAATGATGTAATAACAATGGTGTAGTAGAAACAATGTAACAACAACAATGCAACGACATCAGTGTAGCAACAACGATGTAATAGAAATGGTGTAACACTAGTGGTGTAACAAGAATGTTGTAGCAGGAACAGTGTAACAACATTGGTGTAGCAACAATGGTGAACCACAATGTAATAGCAACTATGACCATGATCCAAATTATTTTAGGTACGAAATGAGAGTAGAGATATAATAAAGAAATGTACATAGATATCGCAGATATCCAATAATATAATAGAAATGTATTAGAGATACAACCATAAAAATGGAGATACAATAATACACAATTTTCTATTAATGAGTGAAAATGTAGAAAGACTGTAAAAATACAGAGTGAAAGACTTGCTAGAATGGTGGAAGCTTATCTATGAGAAGAGATGTGATGGTTACTTGCATTTGAAAGAAGATGATTTTACAATGAGGATCCAAAATCCTTTTTATCATAAAGAAAATCCAAAACCCTAACCCCGGAAGATGAAACGCCAACAATCTTGTGGACCCCATTTTGGGTAGTTTTGGTGTATCAACTTCTCGGGGTGTAACTTTGGCATACGATCTTTGTTTGGGGCACACGATAAATCGTTGGAAAGGTATAGCCGAGGATATTCATTATGGGGGCTCAATTAGAGCCTTTGTCTATCATTTAGAAACATGGTCCCAAAAAACTTCATTTAGGCCCTCAAAATGGCCCCGAAAGTTAAAAACTGCTAAAAATAGTAAATTGCCAAAATTTTCAAAAAATTGTTTTGATCCAGTTGGAAGAGATGGGTGGCCACCGATATCCACCTGAATCAGACCAACAATATAATATAAATGATGAACAACATTGTAACAACAACTGTGAACCATAGTGTAAAAGAAAATGCGATCAGTGGTGTAACAACAACAGTGACCAGAGTTGTAAAAGCAACTTTGAACTACAGTGTAACATCAATTTTGTTTAGGGATGTAAAATAAATGGTGACCAATGGTCTAACAAAAACTATGAACCATAGTGTAACAACAATTGTGACCAACGGTGTAACAACAACAATGACCAGCGATGTAAAAACAAATATGAATTGCAATGTAATGGAAATTGTGAGTATTAGTGAGTAGCAATGGTGAACCACAATGTAACATCAATTGTGACCAACACCGTAATAGAAATCACTGCCAACAGTGTAACAACAACTATGAATCGCAGTGTAATAACAACTGTGACCAACGATGTAACAATAAATAATAAAACGACAATTTCTTGAAAAGTGTGATCTGTGTTATTGAGATATTTTGAGGGTAGGCCTATGTTGTCTTAATGATGTCTCATATAGAAAATCTCAAGTATCCACTTTGTGGATTTTGTTTTCCAAGAGTAACAACAAAAGGCATCCAGGAGTAGTAATGAGTGGAAATTAGTTTTGCAACAATCACAAACTAACCCCTTTTTCAAAGATTAATGAAAAATATGGTGTTTCTCTAATATTTAATCATAATTCACATTAAATACTAAGGAATTGCAATGGAAAATACTTTGGGTCTAAATCTAGCACACAAGCATTAAAATGGAGTAATGTAGGGTCTTGTATAAGAAAAAAAGGATTAAAAATAGGGACAAGAGGATGTAGAAAGATGACATGTATGCATCCCAAGACATTGAAGGTCCGAAGAGGTCTTTCTTAAGTAGTAGAGAGTGCTTTGAGGGTTGAGAGATCTTTCTTAATTATTAAAAGGTAGTTGTGGTGTACAACTTAATACTTTTCATTGACTAAGTCCTTGCTCACATAATATGAGAAAATGGGACTATATTGGGCTTGAATTATTTATTATCTATGGAGAATGAATGAAATTACCAACTCATTTTACCAGTTGAATAATTTAATGGAAAATAGTTACTTCAATCTTCTTTTCTTATGTCACCTTATTTGTATCTAATTATATCCTTATGCCACCTTATAAGAAACTTCTTTATCATAATTACTTGAATCTTCTTAACTTATTTCATCTTATAAGGAAATTCTTATTTGCACATGTTACATTTCTAAATATTATAGACAAATTTATTCCAATGCAAAATAATTAGATCCTACTATGAAAATACCTACATTAAATAAGAATTGCAATGACTAAAAATATTACTTCAATGAACCAATATTATTGACTGATGGGAGTCTTGCAATATTGCATAGGAAGAATAGTACAATAAATATTAGAAACTAGTGGCAATACTGGTTGTACATTAGGTGTTCATTCTAAGCATAAATTAAGAAAAAGATTTGCATATGCATAAAATTCCCACATAATATTCCCAAGTAAGCATTTAATATTTCTATATGTAAGTTATATTGCACAAAATGCATCATTTATATATTAAGCAGAAAATTATACATAAGCATCCATCTATTACAAAATTGCATATCATTTCCATAATACCTATTGACAACTTGTACCCTAAGTACAAAATGGCTATTTAGTTCCAAGATTACAAAAGCACAACAACTTGTGCCTAGAGTACAAAAGTACAATGAATAAAAACTCAATGATCCCTGTCTCCCCAACCACTTGATCCAGAATGGATCATTATATTATTTTTCATTTATCTGGATGCTTTATGGGTGAACAAATTGGAGGAATCAACTTGCAAAGCCATTTTAGAAGTTGGTCCAAATTCGGAAATTTGGGTCCAAAAAACCATCTGAAATATTTTGGAGCCATTTTGAGGAATAAAACAACACCTTTTATGGTCCTAAACTTACTATGAATCCACATCCTATATTCTACACACTAATAAATTTCCAACGGTTCAAGAATCTCCTCAATCGGAGTTCATATGTGAAAGTTATTTGTCCTACAAGTTTACTTATCATATTGATCATCACGGTGTCAATGGATGCTATGTCATCCCCCATTAGTTAAAAGTATGGGGCTAGCTACATAGTGAATTTTCTAGAATATTCTGGAAGCTCCAAAACTGATCACTAATTGAGGGTTGAGGAAGCCAAAACCCTAACCATAGACAGATATTGGGTTATGTTAGATACCAAGCCACTAGGAGGAGAATGGGTTCCAATCTATCTTATTTTATTTGTTTCATAGTGGAGAAAAAATACTAGGAGTGGGAAAATTAGAGAGCATAACATAGGAGGTTAATGTTCTGTAGCAGCCTGATAGGCCACAGGTCTCAAGTAACTCCATAGAGAGTGCCTTCTCTTGTGTACTTGCATTATTTCATTATCAAAGAAAAGAGAGTAGAGCAACCTCACCTTCTAGCTAGGTTTTCTCCCATAAGGGTTTCCTAGATAAAGTATTTGAGTTATTTTTTTGGATGGGCTATGATTGTATTTTATTGTTCTCTATTTTCCATATTTTATCTATTTCATGCATAATCATAAAATCAATAACACAAGTTTTTGGAATATAAAGGAATTTAACCTTCACACTGTAGATTTAAGTTTTATTTATCAGATCTGTTGTGAGAAATTGTTCCAGTATACTATCCATGGTACTTTACAGATCAAGACTGATAAATTCCTTTGAAAATTCAATATTCCTCTTCCTAATTCCCATTAAAGTTTTAGACCGCCTGCATCGAGGATCAATGTTCATTTATAGAGTTTAGATAGGAAACTAAATATATAAGTTTTAGTTCATTTTAAAAATTAACAAACATACAATTATTAAATTACAATTCAATATGACAATACCTCACCACATGTAAGTAACTCAATCTTATGGGTTGCGTGAATTGAGGTGTAGATATTATTTGAACATCCTAATGTGGGGCCATAATAGTGGATGCCTCAATAGTTTATGCAAGAGTATCTCCACTAATAGAGGTAAAAACACACCAATCAAACAAGTTAGATACTTTTAAATCGATATATGAAAATGACAACTCATATGTATAATGACATCTTATTTAAGAGTAGGATATACGTGTACCTAAGAGATCAAAGGTCTTGCCATGCTCATCCCTCTAGTCATAGGCTTCTCCAAGGACACAACATTGGATTCCTTGACAATCGACGCATCAATGGTAAACAATCATTGTGGAGGTTCAATCTAATTCTGTCTAATAACAAACTATAAACACATGCCAATCAAACAAGTAAGATAATTTTTAGCCAATATTTGAAAATGGTGCACGTACATACGATGACCATCTGTTTATGAGAAATAAATACATATTCCAGAGAGATCAAAATTTTTGTCATGCCCATACCTCTAGTCATAGGATACTCCAAGGCTACATAAGGAGATTCCTTTACAATCCATTCATCAATAGTCGAAAATTGTTATTGAGGGTCAAATTTTGTCTAGATAATAAAAAAATACAAACAAAAACCAATCAAACAAGTTAGATACTTTTAAATCAATTATATTTGAAAATGATGCATCTACATCAATGACCATCTATTTGAGAGCATGCGATACATGTACTTGAGATATCAAAGGTGATGGCATGCCCATCTCTTAATTCAAACATTGCTTCAAGGCCATATGAATGGATGCCTAGACAATGGTTGCATCATTACTAGATAGTTTCTTTGGATGGTCCATATAAATCTATCTAATCACAAGAGTAAATAAAATAACTTAGATAGTTAAAAATGAAAATTCGAATAATGATGCACTAAAAAACCATGAAACTTTAGAAAGTTCTCATGTTGGGGCTCTGAAATGACTAGAGGACTATAGGAAAACACATACTATCAAGATAAATATAATAGATTAGAAAAAAATTGATATTTTTTTGTCCATTCTTAGAAATATATAACTCATTTGATAAATTAAAAACATATTATCATGACTTGCATCAACAAAGACCAAAATGACATGCAACATTTAACATTTCATTCAAATCCATTGGTAAAGGGGGAGTTCTATGTGAGGGAGGAGTATCATTCGAGATGATCTAAAAACATGAATAGAAAAAGTTAAAAAGATAATACAAAACTTATTTATGAAACAAACATGTGTAAACAGTTAAATATATCTGAGAAAATATGTAAATATTGATGGAATTACATATGAAAGGAATCCATCAGTAGGAAAATAAGAGGAAGGTACATAGAAGGTTCTACTACATGATGTGCATGGATGGGGAAGCATATGATTCTTTGTAACCTTAGTATATGCAACACATATCTACATTGAGAAATTATAGCTAACTTCTTCCTACCATGAGCATCAATGGGTGATTCATTCCAACCATGGGAAGTACCACATGACAATCCCCTACCATGGGAAGTACCTAAAGGCTCACCCTCGATATTCCCTCACCTACACGACTCTCAACAAATGTGCCATGGAGGATGAATGTCCATGACAACTATAATAATGTTCCATGCATGTTATTAAGCAAGTTGGGTCCAAGAGGATATAAACTAGGAGGATTTTCAAGGAAAGGAGGAAAACATACATGGTTTGGATCAGCCCTATCATTAGTTATATTTTGTTGCATCCCTCATCCAACACTCTGCAACTCTAAAATATCAAAATAATTGATATGTTTATGTAGGATAAACTCATAATACAATTCAATATGGAAGTAGAACCATGTTTCTTTGTTCCCATGAGGTTTTTCATCAAAAATCAACTCCCATAAATCCATCTAACTAACCATGATATTTGGTTCAATGCACCAATCAATGGAAATATGTGGTTTATTATGTTTAGGAATTAAGTTGATGCTAGGGTCTAGAAAGAGATGAAAAATCATGTGTTTTGTTATTTTTATTTTTTTTCACATATTGGTAACTAAACTTGTCTACATAAAAATACATTTTCAACTCCCTATCAAAATTAATGTTGGAGATCATCAACCCGCACACAGCCCTAAGAAAACCTCCATCCGCGTCTTCCTCCCACCGCCATGGCCCCAGGAGGGGTCTCATGCCTCCCCCTCCTCTCCCCCTAGATCTCTCGGCCTTCAAAAAGATGATTGAGGCTTGTTGCAGACGCCTAGCCTCAGCCACCCAGGAAAAATTCATGAAAAAGATGGACTCCATCCCGTCGATCACCCTCCCTATTGATGAGACTTGTAGAGCTTCTTTAAACTTAGTTGCAAGAAGTCTGATAGGTCAATTTACAGGATTATGGCCTTCTCCAAAATCCATTGAATCTTGGATCCAGAGGAACTGGAGACCGTTGGTCTCGGAAGGTATTAAGAGCCATTTCGTCTGGAAAGGCTACTATTTGTTCTTATCTAACAATGCTGAAGAGAGAAATTTAATATTCAGAAATGGCCCATATTTTATGGGACCCCAGGGGCTCTATCTGAACCAGTGGATGTCGTATTTTGACCCAGCTCAGGATGTGCCTTCGGCAGTCCCAGTATGTGTGCGTCTTCCCCGCCTGCCTCTGCATTGTTGGAGCCCAAAATCCTTAGAAGCTATTGGAAATTCTCTAGGTAAATACATTGACAGAAAGGAAGGATCAATACTTATGTGCATGAATATGCATGGAGGTGGACCTGGAAATAGGGGTCCCAGAGGCCATCGAGATAACAGTGGTAGACTGAACACATGTGGAAGAAATGGACTACGAGCAACTTCCCTTTAGGTACAGGCATTTCCATTACTACGGGCATGGGCACTTCGTAAGAAACTGTAAAAAGAAGGTAGAGGAGGAAGCAAAAAAGTTGAAAGGGGAGAAATGGACGAAGGTACAGAAGCAGGCTCCCACAAAGAAGCACAGTAAACCCCATTCGAAAGGGACCCCTACAGGTTCTACTACACCCAGTTCAGAGAATCCTCAAGTGGATGGGACCACAACTATTCTTCAGAAAAATCCTTCCTTGAATCCTTTTGATCCTCTCAGCTCTCAGGAAGACCCTCCAGTTATAAATCAGGAAGTGGATTAGCAGACCCCTCTCCCAACAATTGAAGGAAACAACGAAAAGAACCCCTGCAATCCAATAGTGTCCCAAGTAGAAGGCTCCTCTTCACACATACGCATACATGACAAGGAAGAAACCCCTAGAGATATTAGGCTTATCAGACGATGAAAATTTTGAAAGGCCATTGAGAAAAACAAGAAGTGTTGGGTATGTGTTATATTCTTTTCATGTGTGTGTATGGGCGCGTCAGATATGACAACTGCGTCTGACGATCCCTATAGTAGTGTTCTTTGTGTCGTGTGCACTGAGAACTTTCCTAGGGGTGTCCCATGGGGGGGAAGGTATTCCCCCCCCTAGTTACACGCAACGTTTGACAATGAGCGGTACCCCGGGGTAGCGCCCCAAAATTATTTTTGGGCGGTTTTAGCTATTTTTATCAGATTTTTTTATTTTTAGTAGTTTTGTAAATTAATCCCGAATTAAGGGATTAGGGTTTTGGTATCTACAAAATACCTAAAAAAAATGTATATATATTGTATGGTGAATTGTGAAATTCAATATAATGAATATTAGAAAGGTTTTCCCGATTGAGGGTTTCCGGTATAAAATCTTTGCGCACTCTATGTATGAGCCATTGATTAAATTTTGTTCTACTTAAGAATATATATGCATTGATTTA
>ML782881.1:319756-348111 GCA_009831015.1 Picea engelmannii | reverse complement strand
GGCATCAAAACCTCGATAGGAGGAACCCCGAATCCTGGTATAGAGTCAGGGATTGGTATTTTGCTAATACGGGTTGGTGGAGATTTCTCATTTGTGGGAGATTTATCCCAAAAATTTTAAATTACGATAGTGGGTGTGTTACACTATCCCAATGCTCCAACACTCATCGCATGATTTCGTTGATGTCATGGGATAGGCTTTGGAGTTATCTTTCGCTTAGTGTTTCCCTCCAACAATCAACTATCATCTCTTCCCTCAAGATGCAGAGTATGTGAAATTTGGACACAGGGAGATTTGTATAGATAATGAGGCACTTCAGTTTCAATGAATGATTATGTCAAGTTCCCATTGTCTCACCTCAATTTCTAGAATGAGTGTTGTTACCCACTCCGAGACTCCTTCAAAGTTTACGTTGCACGTATATTTCATTTGTGAGTCTCGTTGGGTAAGTCACTCACTTTGTAACTCCATGCAACAATCATACAGTGATCCTTGCAAATTTTATGATGGAATCGAATCTTGGTTGGAGGGATCCAAAATGTCCACATGCATCATGAACCATAATGCTGCCAAATTCAATTTTTTGGGTGGAAATTTGTGTGAGTTAATTCTTCCTAACCTTCATCTATCACTGCTCCATTCTCTGCAATTGACCTTCAATGAACATGTGACCACATGTTTGGAGTTGCTTGATTGGATTTACTGGCACTATGCTTACACCTAGCTTCCTTTCAACCAGTGTAGGTTAGGTTAGGAATATGATTAACATAGTCGTCTTACTTCCTTTCTTCCTTCATAGCTTAGATATTTGTTTTTATTTTCATCTGAATAGCATAGGTTTAGATTTGTTTTGGTTGCTTCAATAAAGACCACCAACTATCATTAGCTTAATTTGTAGTTCGTGGTGATCGCTTTAGTTTAATTTCCTTTTCATCAAAGTTTTCTTCTTTCAATGCAATGCTTTTCATTTTGTTTCACTAAAAGTTTGGTTCTCCCTTGGTTTTCGTCCATCTTCACGAGGAAACCCTGTGCAAAATTCTACTAGAAGATTCGGGTTTTGCTTCACTAACACCTACTCTAATGTGCACAATTGAATTTTATTACCCTAAGTTGTTGAAAGAAGAACATATGTTGAAAAATACTTTGCAGCTGAGGGAAATGTAGTTAAAGTCCTTGAAAAGGGAAAAATACCAATTGCCCATGTGTCACAGGTTTTAAGGTGTATTTTGAAGTTTGAAGTGTCTTGACCATTCAATAGACTATATATAGTCTTGCTCTAATTATTTCCATCCAAGAAAGGCACCATGATTCAAAAATCATAACAACGAAAACTAGTAATTCTGATGGTTTGATTTTAAACACCCGCACATGTATGGTCCCCTTTGTTTCCAAAAAGCATTATCTTTGATTTGGTGTTGCATGGTTTTGAATTCTACACAAATGTTTTCCAAAAGGAATTATCTTATCTGACATTGTGCTAAGTTGAATTTTCTAATGGGTTAGATAATGATGTTCAAAATTGGCTAATAAAACAATTTAGAATGTTGATCACTGGTTTCGATTGATCATATATGTTTAGCACTTGCTTGTAGACTCCTCTTGTAGAGGTTTTTGCTTTCTTGAAGAAAAGTTATGACTCAAAGAAGACGAACGAAATGACCATATAATATGACACCTAGGAATCATATTCATGGATCTGTTTTCAAATTCTGTTGTTGATCTTTCCCAACACGATTCTCTTAAGCACATTTATTTCTGGAAATTTTTAAGTTGAAATCAATCTTATACCTTGAACGATTTGTCCATGCAGGTACAAACGTGTAGTTGGCATCACATGTTTGATTTGAACTAATGAAGATATGAGCATGTTTGTAGCAGGATAATCTCTTGAGTTAGAGAATGTAGAAATTCATAGCCAGAACAAAGCATGTCATGGATGACTAATAGAAGTGCATAAAAGTCCCTATCTGAAGCACAAGATTGCAAAAGTAAAGGTTGCAAAATCATGATGGAGGGTGTAATTCTTAGCCAGTGCTAGCACTGAAACCCATTTGAACGAAGTATTACACGTGTATAATCTTTCACATGGATTAGTTGTTTCAAGAAGTTGCAAACTTCTAGCTAGTCAGAATGTGTGAATATCCTCTAAGCTATTGGAAACACTCAATATATAATTTCTTTATCAATCAACTACATTTCTTAATTACATATTGTTGATCGTCATCCATCTAAAAGGCTTGATTTTTCAGTTGCAACATGAAATTGGACCAAATTCATCTCTAACCCTGAATACGCCATCTCTCTTAATTCAACACTTTTCTTGCCATTCTTTCATCATCATATTTTCTCTTCAAAGTAGTCAGTTTCTTCAATTATGTTGTCTTATGACTTCTGATTATATTTCATGACATACATACCTCTCACCTTCGTTTGTCTTTTCACAAGAAACACCTTCACACTGGAAGCAAGCACGAATCAACTTGCATCTCTTTCCTAGCTCATGAGCGAAATTAGGGGTCTTTGTTTGAAGATGAATCAAAACTATTTGGGGATGTTATGACAACAGTTAAACCATGACTGAGCATAGTGGTTAATAAATAATCATCCTTGCATATTGGCTGGTGAGCAGATCCTATGTAATGGAGGAACCATCCACACACTAAGTATCTGGTCTCATGAAGGGTGAAGTGTCAAAGTCTAAAGGCAGAAAAACCTAAAGGGATATTTATACGTAGCCAGGTGCAACAAATACTCAAATAAATTTCAAAATCTAATAGTCATTCCCTATCAGGCTAAAAGTCCACCACTTTCCCCATCCACTGAATGTTAAGAATGCACTAAATAAGTCAGGAAGGAATGGAAAGGAAAGTTTGAATAGACTAGGGGAAAGGCAGATATCTCCGCCAGGGTTATGGATGCTCGCTGGCAGTGGAGCAAGGTCTGCGATACCGTGGTGACTCCATCGGGGCTATGGACGCTCACGGGAAGTGGAGCAACACCTGCAAGATATCTATATATGCACCTGGTGAAAAATCTTTATTTATCCCAAACCTATGTCATCCCCAAGATGTAGATACCAACCTGGATCATCGACGTTGTTTAAGGAAATAAACTTCATCATCATTCATCCTCCATCTACAATATACAAGCTTTGCTAGCCGATATGAAAGCATTTCTAGTGAGCCCACCACGAAGGAATATTTCAGGTAACTGTTACGCATTATTTCTAGAATTTTTGAACTTAAAAGTAAATTTCATAACCCTCTATATTTTTTGCTTATCAATCAGTAAAGACTAGTAGAGATTATGGCTTTGTGTAGTGTATCACCATTTGTTGCACCCACACAACAACCTCCCAATTTTCTTGTCTTAGCATCTCTCTAAGGCAAGAAATNAATTCTTCCTACTGGAACCATCACACTCTCTCTTTCATGCAAGTGGCTAAGTCTAAGTTTTTCCTCTCGCTCTCCTCACTTTACCATTTCTAGTTCCTCCTCATATCAATTTGACACTTCGATTCACACTTCAATGAGTCCCCTCTTTCCACACTGATACATAGTGTACCGGTAAACACATCTTTCTCTTACCTTCGCATTAGCACACCATTGATTTATTCGCCTATGCATAGCCTGCCATCCTTCAAACATGGCTAACGTGCCAGCGCGCTTCCACTAAAATTCATTGATGCACGTCTTCCTCACTGGTGAAGTGCACATGATCAACATCGACACGTCAGTGGTGTCTACATGATTATCTTCCCTGCGCCCATGCCTTTCATCGACTAACTCCCTTCCACTCGCATCGTTGCATCACATTTTGGCAGCGTCCCTCTCTTTTGCTTTGTCGCACTACATATCGATGCGTTATCTTTCCCCCTCCTATCCTTGATACTTCAATTGAAGGAAGTCGATCCCTCATCATCACCAAGTGCATCAAAGATGATCTTCCCCCTCTTGCCAACAATGACTAGGTCAATGTGGCCCACTTTTGCCTTGAGACTTTTCTCGTCCCCTCTCAACTCATATCCCTTCTTGTTGCGCTCATTAGTCAATCTCCTTACATTTCCAATGACTGAACTCTCCATGCCTATTTAGACAGTTGGTTAATAATTTCCTATATCACCTGATTCGCTTCATATCACATTCACAATCAAGTTTTTGTGTTCCCCAGTGGCTTTCTTCACGCACATGGTACTATCTTGTTTGCTTTGTGTTTCTTGACATTACAACTAAATATTCATTACATAAGCCTCGCCTAACATCAGATGGGTTAATCACAACACCTACAGGTCTAGTGTTGGTTCTGAAACGCACTTTGGGAGAAATTTGGTCCGTTCAGCTCCTAGACAGTGCCAAGCGCATTAGGCGTCAGTTGGCAGTTTTGGAAGATTTATAACTTTGTTCTATTAATGCATAACCTCAGTCTCAATGGGTGGATCAGGAGCATGTACATCAAAGATGACCCAACAACTGATGAAATTAAATTTGGGTGAAGCACCAATGAACGCAGGACCTGAACTTTCATTAAAAAACGCCTTTGGGTGAAGTTTTTTGGCATCTGTCAAAGTGAATTTTTCATCCCTAAAATAAGTTAATTATATGATTCCCGCCATTTTGATTCCAACGCAACTGACATAATCAAATTCTGAGGCTCAAGAGTTACAAAACAACCACCAAATATTTCTAGCCTAGTTAGCCTCGACACCCACGACATTGATAGATTGCTTGAATGACATATCTAGTCATCTCACTAAAAGCGTCTCTCTGTTCTCTCCGCATCGTAAAAAACAGTATCCCAATCCGACGTTGTATGAATAAGTTATGAGCTTTCAACATTAAGACCTCCTTCAACTCAGGGTTACTGGTTGGTATCCTTCATTTCGTATCCACATGAAAAAAATTCTCATTTAATAAAATAAAATTTATTCCAATTTAAAATGATTTAAATCCAAAATTTAAATTCATTTGACTTTAAAGGATTTCAAATATTAAAATATAAAAAAAAGTTAAAACATGACAAAATAACAAAACTAGTCCATGAGTTAGCATAGACTGCATGGAGCAAGGTTTAAAGAAATCTATGGTGTGTTAGGTGGAGAGGAAGGGCCTATAGAAGCTCCACACATCTTCCAGGTGGATACAGGTGGCCTCTCGTTGATCCGGGATCTTTTCGTAAGGTGACTTATTAAAGAACTGTATTAAATGAGCATAAACTAAAATACACCATAAAGAAGGAAAAACTCAAAAGGAAAGAGACATAATCATGCAATATGAACACAAAGAACTTGATAACGGAGTTCGTCCTTGGTGGACTACGTCTTCGGGTCTTGCTCTCAAATGGGTAGGTCTTTTTATTAACTCCACAAAAGAATTGGGCAAAATACATAAGTATACCTCATTTTGGAGCTAAGCCACAAAATCGTTTCTCAGATAAGAAAACTAACACCACCACTATGTTCGTGGCGTCGTTTTACCTAAAAATGACTGTCTCCATGCCTCGATCCGAGTCTGACACTTTTTGGCCCAAGAGGCACCCTTACCTCGGTTTGCATACCACTGCTCCTGCAATAAATGACTGGACATATCTCAAAATCTGTGCCCAGCCTCGAAAACTGTGCAAAAAGCTGTACAGATCCGTACCATACAGACGTGCTTAGTTTTCCTCTCGTGCTTTTGTTCTGAACTCTGGCCGAAACTCCCTTCTTATACAATTTGCGGGCGTTTATGTAATAAGTGAGTCTGTTGGTACATTGGTTATGGAGGCTATTTTAAGGCATAGGCTATTGGGGAGTTTATGGGGTCGAATTCCACATACTCCCCCTTTTAGCATATTGTTGGCGTGCTCCGCTAAGTCTGGTGGTGGTTTTGGCGGGCGGTGGTTTTGGCATAATGTTTTAAATATAGTGGCAGTTGCTACTAAAATGGTGGATAGTTGGATAAGCCCCTAGGCTGGCAGAATCAATGGTCATATGGGCTAAAACATGTAATCAGGGGCTGGGCCGAAGGCTGAGCTCCTTTCCTTTGGCGCCTAATTCAAATTTTAAACTTAAATGTAATAAACAAGGAACATAGTGTGGTTTTTGGTAGCGCATAGTTGTGGGGCCTTGGGCTAGAAGAGGTCACGAGTTCAAATCCAAATCCTACGTAGTTAAATAACTTTTACACACCAACCATTTTAGGGGTGCCACCCATGCTTGGGCCACGTGGCACCATATAATTTGTCAAAGAAAATGCCACTTGTCACCACATAACTCGCCCACATGTCTGCCATCACCCTGTACGATATTGCCATGTCATCTCCATGCTAACTCAGTTGTACGGATGTGCCACGTGTCACCCTTGCAGTGGTGCCACGTGTCACCTTGACTTTTTGACCTTTGACCAAGTTTGACTGAACTTTTACCGCTTATATCTTTTGATTTGTAACTCCGTTTGACGAGCCATTTGCGCCGTTAGAAAGCTTGTGACACGCTCTTCGCGATCATGTTGTTTTAACTGAGTTTTGGGAACTTTGAATTTTTTCCCTTTTGCTGTTTGTTGAAGCCATTCTAAGCGTTTTGAGTTTTTCTTAGCCTTCTCTAGATCCTTTTTCGATCACTCGCCTAATCCAACTGGCTTATTTTGTATTTTTTCATGTCACCACATCTTGTTGTACTTCCAAGTCCGTTTTGGGGCCCTAAACATTGTTTTTTTGGCTCACCACAGTCAAAATGCACACGGAGTCAAAGTTTGATAGCAAAATGTGTATTTCTCTGAAAGACCTTTCCAACGGGCTATCACGCGCCTAAAACAGAGGTCGTATGCAAAAGTTACGACCCTTGGAAGTTGAGGTACCAAATTACACCAACTTATCCATATGGCCCACATGACTTTTGGCGTTTCACCTTCTAGGGTTTGGTTTTTTGATGTCTAGGGTTTTGGCATTCATGAGTAATATCAAAAGGGCCTCTGGAGCCTCATTTTAATCCATTCTTCTCAGACGGATATGCGTAACAACCACCTCTCTTCTCAGAGATAACTACCACCATTCGAGCAAGTGTTTCAGTTCTGCAGTTTTACAGTTTCATCCCGTTTCATTATTTAATAGAAGATATTGTTCACTGGATATTTGTGTTATTCTTCATATCTCTGTGTTGATTGTATTTAGTCTGTTAATCGGTTCATTCCGCTCCTAAATCTAGATCAGTGGTATTAGAGCATTCTCCTCTTCATTTATTTTTCTTTGTGCATGTCCTCGACAAGATTTGGGTACAAGAAGTTGGGACTCGAACCAATCGAGCCATTATAAGATTGGCCACGCCGAGCCTGACAACAACCCATGGGGGTCGAAAAGAAAGATGATGGAGCAAGAGATCCTATTAAAATGTTGCTCGAGGAAGCCCTCGCGCGACAAAGGAACAAAATGATGGACAACTTCGTGCAGATCCTTCGATGGTTGCCCACAGGAGAAGCATCTTCATCAAGTGACCATGCAACCCCCTTTAAGGTACAGGTAAATTTTGATATTCCATTATTTGAAGGACTGATAGATGTGGATGTTGTAGATAAATGGTTGAATTTGCTCGAAGGATATTTTTTTGTCCACACTTTTTTCAATAGGGAAAATATCACTTTTGCACTCCTCAAGGCCATTCTCCATGTTAAAGATTGGTGGGATACTTACTCTGAGCAAAGGGTCGTGGAAGAATATACAATGTTTTTGGTGGCCCCTATATGGGATTCCTTCCGGGTCTCCATTAAAGAACAATGCTACCCTGTTGGAAGCTATGAGGACCAGTACACTAGATGGACCACCCTATGTCAAGAAAGGGACCAGACAATACTAGATTTCACCAATATTTTCCATACCCTACGCACCAAATTGGGTATCAAAGACTCTAAGCATCATCTGGTGCTCAAATACCACGGTTTTTTGCATAGATACATTCAAACAGAAATGGAGTTCCTGGACATCGCCTTATTGGGCACAACTTATAGATACGTTGTCAAGATAGAGCAGAAAAGGCGAGAGATTGGATTTGCAAACCCCTCACGGCCGAAGCAGGGCAAATGCATCCCAACCCACACAGTAAGGGACCAAGTTGAGATGGTCGCTCTCAGGACAACCAGTCCAAGCCGCAACACAAGAAGGGCAATGAGAAGACAAAGAAGGACATGGGAAAATGGTGTGAGTACCATAAAATTCCTTGGCACAACACTGAAGAATGTCACTCCAAGCAGTCCCTCGTGGCCGAGTTGAAGGCTTCCGAGTCAGAGGTCGATTCTAATTCTGAGTCAAATCCTGAAGGAGGGAAGTGAATTATCGATGTTGAACCCAGTGCCACTGTCGCTACCACCAAAGTCCATCCAAGCGAACCATAAGAACCATAGGAAGGGGAACACCTATTTCACTCGCATATGTGGGTCAAGGGGGCTCCGCTTCATTTCATTGTCGATAGCGGTAGTCAGAAGAACCTGATTTCAGGAGAGGTTGTTAAGCGGCTAGACCTACCAATGACATTACACCCGTAGCCTTACACCATCGGCTGGCTTCGCCAAGGAAGAGATCTCTGTGTCAACCAACAATGTCGTCTTCCCTACGACATTAAGCCTTTCAAAGATGAGGTACTGTGTAATATTGCTCCCCTTGAAGTTTGTGATGTTATTTTAGGACTACCATATGCGTGGAATGTTGTGTATGAGTCTAGACCCTGTAGTGTTATTATTACTTTGGGTAGACAATTGTACAGGATCCCAGAGGTAGCGTTGCCTACTGCTATTTATTTAATCTCTGCTAAGAAATGCAGTAAGGTCATTTCACAGACCGAGAAGTTCATCTTCTTTGTGATCCATGCTCATAGTAAGCAGAAGGAAGCTGCCACATCTGTGGCCTCTACACAACACCTCTCTTTGCAGCAGAAACAAGTGGTCGGGATCGTGGAAGAGTACATAAACATCTTCTCATCACCTATAGGGGCACCGACGCACTGCCAAGTCAAGCATCCAATTGATCTGACCCCCGATGCACCTCTACCTAATGGACTAGTCTATCGACGTTCACTGATGGAGAATGACGAAATCAAGCATCAGATCCGAGAGCTTCTTCAAAAGGGGCACATCAGACCCAACTCCTCCCCTTGCGGAAGCCCGATTGTACTGGTGCAGAAGAAGGATGGGACTTGGCGACTCTGCATTGATTACAGAGCCTTAAACAAAATCACAGTCATGAACCGCTACCCCATTCCCAGGATTGATGACTTTCTTGACTAACTCAAGGGGACAAAGTTCTTCAACAAGATTGACCTGAAGTTTGTCTACCACCAAGTTCCCATCGAACTGACTGATGTATGGAAGACAACCTTCAAGTCTAAAGAAGGTCTCTACGAATGGCTAGTCATGCCCTTTGGCTTAACAAATACACCAACCACTTTCATGAGGTTGATGGATGATGTATTGAGACCCTTCACCAACTCCTTTGTGGTAGTATATTTGGACGACATCCTCATATTCAACAGAATGTGGGAGGAGCATATGCGTCATATTCAATAGGTTTTGAGCACTTTGCGACAACACGAGATTTATGCCAACTTGGAAAAATGCTCTTTTGGAATGAGCATGATCCAACACTTGGGCTACATTGTTGATGAGCATGGGGTACATGTTGATCTAGCTAAGATCCAAGTCATCCGTGACTGGACATCCCTGACCACACTATTCGAGCTTCAGAGCTTTTTGGGACTAGCCAACTTTTACCGATGGTTTGTGTTGGGATTCTCCCATATTGCATGGGCCCTCAACTAGGTGACCAAGGGCGGTGGTAGGGCCAAGTTCGTGTGGGGGAAGGAGAAACAATGAACATTCGATGACCTGAAGCATCGCTTGTGCTCAACTCCAATACTCTCCTTGCTCGATCTGCAGTAACCCTTTGAGATTGAGACTGATGCATTTGACTATGCTGTGGGCACATTTCTCACTCAGCATGGGCATCCG
Organism: Picea engelmannii; assembly: GCA_009831015.1. Taxonomy (NCBI): domain Eukaryota; kingdom Viridiplantae; phylum Streptophyta; class Pinopsida; order Pinales; family Pinaceae; genus Picea; species Picea engelmannii. The sequence goes on along the minus strand of ML782881.1, from coordinate 338,143 downwards.
GTGGCATACCATAGTGAGACACTCTCTGATACTGTCCGAAAATACCCCACCTATGACAAATAAATGTATTCCATTGTACAAGCCTGTCGTCAATGGAAACATTACATTCTGGGGAAAGAGATGATCATACACATTGATCACAAGCCTCTGCAATTCATACAGACACAAGGGAAATTGCAGAACGACTGCCATAAGAAGTGGTCCACCTACTTGCAACAGTTCCATCTCAACATAAAGTATAAGACAAGTATCTCCAATCGTGTCGCTGACTGCCTCAGTCGACCTCTTGTGGCTGCACTCACCACTGTGCTCCATTCCCGTGGACATGAAGAATCTGAGTGGCCCCAACTTTATCAGCAAGATCCAGACTTCACCACCACCTATCAGCTCTTGGGTATAGGTGAAACTATCGTTGATTTTCACATTCAAGATGGACTCTTATGCCACCTAGGCCATCCCTGTGTTCCTACAAGCGAGCGTGCAAAGATGATTTGGGAAGCCCACTACAGTCGAGTGGCAGGACATTTTGGCGTGGAGAAAATTATGGTCGTTCTTTAGAAACATTTTTATTGGCCAAAACTTCGACAGGTTGTTAGCAAGTATATCAGATCTTGCATTGCTTGTGCCATTGCCAAGCCAACCATAAAGAAGCAAGGATTATACACCCCTCTTCCTATTCCTGAGAAGCCTTGGGAATCCATCTCAATGGATTACATGTCTGGCTTGTTGTCCACTAAGCAAGGAAATGACCGTGTGTTTGTGGTTGTTGATCAATTTTCGAAGATGGCCATCCTCACAGCCTGTAAGAAGAATGTCACAGTGACAAATACTGCTAATCTCTTCTTCGAACGAGTGTGGGTCCACTTTGGGATACCACAGACCATCATCTCCGATCGAGACAACAGGTTCCTCAACACCTTTTGGTTGAGTCTCTGGTCTTTGTTGGACACCAAGCTCACAAAATCCACTGCTTTCCACCCCCAAACTGATGGCCAAACAGAGGTCGTCAATCAGATGATTGTGCACATCCCGTGCATGTACAATTCTAAGCATCCACGTACATGGGACGAGAGTCTCCCATATGTCCAACACAGTTACAACAGGGCTCTCCATAGTTCCACCGACCATAACCCATTTCAGGTGGGTCTGGGATTCCAACCCTTGGGACCCATTGATGTTGCACTTCCTCTTGCCACCGCACATGGAGACTCTTCCCCTGATCAATCTGCGATCGACAAAGCCACTAGCTTCATTGAGAAGATTCAACACATCCACCAACAGGTCCAGGAGATTTTACAGAAATCCAATGCTAAGTACAAACAACGCCATAATCAACACAGAGTACCACACCAGTTTCAGGTTGGCGACAAAGTCTGGTTACATTTGCAGAAGGAGTGTCTCACCGGGCCCCATCAGAAGCTTCGCCCACTTCGTTATGGGCCTCACACTATCACCAAGGCTGTGGGTAGCAATGCTTTTGAGCTCAACACTCCACCCTTCCTTGGTTTGCATCAAATATTCAATGTGGACCTCCTTTGACCATATTTTCTCCCATTATTGGACACCTCCAAGGTCGCAGAATAGCTGACACCAACATAGCTCAACCCTGACTACATGGAACAAGCATCCACTGATCAGATAGTGGACACACAGGTCAAGGGCACTTGCCAGCAGCGGATCCAACTTTATCGGGTTGTCAAGGCAGGGAAACTCCTACACCAAGGCAAGTGGCTCACCCGGGGCCAAATCCAACAAAAATTTCCTCACCTGATGGGGGAACTCAATGCAATGGAGACCATTGCTTCCTAAGGGGGGAGGATTGATCCAGGTGGATATTGGTGGCCACCCACCTATTCCAACTGGCTCCTCGTGTCCGTTTTTTGTTCAACACGTTCTTCTGTATTGCTTTGTAATTGTGGGTTCTACATGTCTGGGGTTGTCTGAAGCCCCGCACATCCTCCAGGTGGATACGGGTGGCCTCTAGCCTAATCCAATTGACTTATTTTGTATGCTTTCATGTCAGCACATCTTGTTGTACTTCCAGGGTCGTTTTGGGGCCCTAAACGTTGTTTTTTTGGCTCGCCATAGTCAAATTGTAGACTGAGTCAGATTTTGATGGTGGAGTGTGTAGTTCTCTGAAAGACCTTTCCAACGGACTATCACGCACCTAAAACAGAGGCTGTATGCAAAAGTTACGACCCTTGGAAGTTGAGGTACCAAATTACACCCACTTACCCATAGGGCCCACATGACTTTTGGCGTTTCACCTTCTAGGGTTAGGTTTTTGGATGTCTAGGGTTTTGGCATTCATGAGTAATATCAAAAGGGCCTATGAAGCCTCATTGTAATCCATTCTGCTCAGACAGATGCTTGTAGCAGCCACATATCTTCTCAGAGATAGCTACCACCATTCGAGCAAGTGTTTCAGTTCCACAGTTTTACAGTTTCAACCTATTTCATTATTTAATAAAAGATATTATTCACTGGATATTTGTGTTATTCTTCATATCTCTGTGTTGATTGTATTCAACCTGTTAATCAGTTCGTCCCACTCCTAAATTCGGATCAACCCCTTACTGTTGTCGGGCTAATTTAGACCCATCAACACTTGGGTAACCTCCTCATGCTTGCGCAATAGCTTCTTGTCCTCACGAAGGTCTTCACCTACCATTGCTGTCCAATTGACCTTGCAAACAAATTTATCACGTTCTAGGAACATAGATCCCGTCACACTATTTCTTGAGCCATGTGATGGATGAAGGGATGGCTCCCCAATTCTACTAAAACTAAAGGCCAAAGCTGCCACAATGTAGAACAACAAGCCAACACTATTTGGCAATAAGAACCAAATCGAATTACCAGAGAAGCTACGCCAAAGTGACCTCAAGTTTCCAGCCTCCCCTGTTTGCTGCCAATTGACATTGCTACATACAAAGCGCCCCTCTTCCATAATCCTATGCACATACAAAACTCTACACCTCGTTGAACAGTGCCCCGATTCCACCACACTACCTCTACTATGCACGAATTCGAGGGTGTCCTCATTGGGATAGTCCCAAATTGATTAACCCACCACATAATTTTGCATTCAAATGCCACGAGCAGAGCCACCAGAAATAAATGAACGTAGGGGCTCATATGCTTATGTGGTCTCACGACCACCTACTTCGTTTGTGTGATCTTGTATGCATAACGCTTGTTTGATATGACAAGCAATGATGAACCTTGGTTGAATGAAATTAATCATAACACGACTCATGAACAATGATAACATTAGGGGATGGTGGCATGGGAGAAATCCCTATTTTCCATAAGGAATTCAAGTTTTAGCGAGGTGGCATATTTTGCTAAAACATCCACTTCGTTATTTAGCTCTCTCTGTATGTGGAAGAGCCTTACTCTGTCAAATTGAGACAAGATCTGCCTGATTTTCTCTGCGATGCCTTGAAGTTTGATCCCTCCAGGATTAAATTGCTTCATGGTTGTCCTAATAATGATCATAGAGTCCTCGAAGATCATTTATTCCCCGATTCCTAGGGTTATGGCTATGGTGAGCCCACGCCATAACGAATATGCTTTGACTAGGTTATTTGACACTTCTCCTAACCCCTAGGCATAATGTTTTATCTTTTTCCCCTTGGGATCATGAAGACTTCCCCCACACCTGCCACCCCTTACGAATTCTCTTATATCTACCATTAAAGTTACAGTTTAATTCAAAAGACTACTTAAAGTTGAATAAAAAAATGCAATTAAGATTAAGTTTGAATTAAAAAAATTGTCACTTCTCTCATATCTACCATCATTAGAGTTAGGGTTGAATTTAAAAGAATGCTTAGAGTTAAACAAAAACAATTAGGGTTAGGGTTGAATTTAAAAGAATGCTTAGAATTGAATAAAAAGAATTGCAAGTTCCGTGTCACCATTAGGGTTAGCTTTCAATTTCACACTACGAGGGTCAGGGTTAGGGTAAGAACGAAAAAGGTTGCAAGTTGTTCTCTCCCATTACGGTTAGGGTTCCCATTTCTCTCTCATCAAGATAATACTCTATTTATTTGCATTTACACCCTTCTGCAATTTCATGGATTCTAAGGCAAAGGTGGGACTTCTCTTTTCACAGTTTATTTCTGTCATAGCCACCAAGAAACTCTTATTTTTCATAGATCTGGTCATGTAATCTAACATAATGGTCTTTCTTCGACTTTGATCAGCTTATGTAAAATGATTTGAATACAAAATAAGCCGCCTTTGCAGAGCAATCTTGCTGCTCACTCAGAGCGATGGCATAGTTTGTTTTGAGAGGCGGCAATAATAATGTTGTAGCAAATTCTCCGTGCTGCTACGATTCTCAATGCGTAACGAGCCTCGAACACTTTGCCACATTTTTTCCCAATTTCGATATGTTTTTTAGGTTTGTTTGATTGTTTGTTTCGCATTTAGTTGATTAGCGTATTCGTGGTGTTGTGTTTGGTTTATTAAGCTTGCAGATCCAGTCAGAGGCTTTTTGGTCATCGTGTGTACCTTCCATAATGTGTTTGCAGTTATTGGTCATGCCTATGCTGCTGCTGCAGCAGCAATATTAGGTTTAGTTTATCCAGGTTTAACACTGTTATTTGATATTCCTTTCTGCCATTCCAGGGTTTACAAATTAAAATAAATGCAAGCATTTATTTACAGATTTCCCCCAATGCAGATGATTAGTTTTAAAGAAGTTAAATTTTATTGTCGTTGATGCGAACTCGGACTCAGATGCTCTGTAACATTTGATGTTAAGACGCTTCAGTAGTATGAAAATTTCTTATGCATTTTTAAAAAGATTATCTTTATGCTTATACGTCATGTCTGACTGTAGTTTAATCCCAAGATTGGCTTTAGTCCGTTACACTTGGGAGACGCTGTCTTATTTCATCGGGTTTGAATTCCAGGCTTTAATCACCTTCTTAGCAGTGATATGATTGGTCTGCCGCCTCTTCATTTTCTAATTGGATTTTATAGAGTATTGTTCGTCCTCCCCATAGCCTGCATTTCTGTATTTGCAACTAATATTTTTGGTACCAAAGGTTAAGCTTTTGGAAGGATTAATCTCTTTTTTACGAGTGAACTACCAACGGCTTCTGCTCCAAAATCTAGAATCTGGTTGCTTTAGTTTAACTCTGGTAGAGGTAGATTTTAGAAGCGAAAGTAAGAGGGGCGATCTGTAAATTGTTGATGGCGTTCCATTGACAAGTTTGTCCGAAATTTTTTATTAACTTGTTAAATGGAAAAATATTTACTGCTACTGTTGTTCTACTCTGTTGCGTTTAACTAAGCTTCCTTGATATTTACCTTGGAGAAGCTCTGGCGTGGGGAAAAATTTCCTTGCAATAAATGTTTTTATTTGCATCTCAGATGATGTAATACATGACCAGGACACTGAACTTCAAGCTTTCTGTTCAGGGTTTTAAGCTTACATTTCATCACCATATTGGATTTTTAAAGCTGATTTATGCACTTGCATGTGTTTTAGAAGCGTACATACGCTCATTCAGATTGCTGTGTCCTATCGATGCATTTTCCATAGCACCCATTATTTTGTGTTCTTGATTTTGCTACCTTCGTTGCTCCTTGCCTTCTCGGTTTTGGTTTTGTATCAATGAATACTAAATACCTCTTTGTCTTTCTAATGGGATGCATTTCTCAATCATATCGGATTCCTGTAATTGGGTTTGACAGTCACAGCCTCAAGAAACTGTTGAAATTTTATATCGGATTCCTGTAACTGAGTTTGATAGTTACAGCCTCGAAACCGTTGAGATTCCTTGTTGCATTATAAATGCACCTGACATGTATAATGGATTGTGGATTGCACATAGAAGTAGAGGTCTGTGTTCTGGTTGAGGTGTCTGTTATGTTGGCTGATACAGAAAGGAAAGCCCCCTTGCAAATCATAGTTTACGCAGAAGGAGATTCTGCCTCTTCTCTACAGCAAATGCAATCCATACACGCAACTGATGTAATAATTTCACAATCTGCGAGCTTTATTAATTAAGCAAAGGACTAAAGCCTCTTCACTTTTATGATATACAATATAGCTGTAGTGTTAGCTGCGCTGTAGTGTTAGCTGCGCTTCAGCGGTGAAGACTCTACTTTACAAGGTAGGTACACACTCAACAGGATTAAAACATTCCATGTATTACAATGCTGGTTCACGCCTCTATTACATTGGCATACTCTCTTTCGGATGCCCTAATTGTCTTTTCCTTTTGAGCACCATGATTTATACACCACTGAAAACTTAATTGCTGGTACTGAAAGGGCACATGATCATTGTGGAGGGATTGATTCACTAATAGTTTAACCTTTCATTCTTCCGATTTGTCAAGACAAATGGCTCCCTAGGGGAAGTAGAAAGTACGTCCCAAGCTTATGGATTATATTCACACCTTCAATCTACTTCGCTAGTCTTTGTTTTTGTTGCACCTTTCTTTAGCTCGGTGTTGTCTTTATTTTGGCACCCATTCATGTTTATCTACTATTGAGTGAAAGACTACATGCAAATCATGTTTATCTACTATTGAGTGAAAGACTACATGCAAAATGTGGAAAACACAATTCACATAAGACAATCAGACACAGATTAAAAACATAGAGATTTCATGTTGTTCATCCAAACGTTGGGCTATGTCCATCAAGCAGAGGTATTGGTTGTCTTATTATTCAGATTGTGGAGATTACTCAGATTATGGAGATTACGACAAACTTGCAAGCTCTATTGTATCCTCCCCCTCACATCCTCCCTATATAAGCCTTTATGGGCATACACAAATTTATATTAATTTACACAAGAAACTAAAATGAATGACCTCATGCATATTCTAACTTGGTCTTATTAGTTGCAATCAACGTTCAATAATAGGGTAAAAAACTGTTCTCGGAGGAATTTGTTGACTAAATTAAACAATCTCCACCTTGACAACAATTAACTTGATACTTTACTTCTTCCTTTTGTTCATCACTTTTTCTGCAAGCCAAGAGAAGCCAAACATCATTGTAACTTCTCTAAAAGTATTGGTTTTGTGAACATGTCTGCACAGTTCTATTTTGTATGCACTTTTTCAAGAGAGACTCCATGTTCATCGATGACATGTCTTACAAAATGGTACTCGATAGGTATATGTTTTGTTTTACTGTGGTGGGTTGGATTCTTAGCCAAGTGATTACCACTCACAAAGTAATTTTATGGGTTGGATTCTTGGCAAAGTGATTAACACTCACAAAGTAATTTTACTTTGTCTTGCATCCAAACAAACCTTTCAACCAAATTGCCTCTTTGCAAGCATGTGAAACAACTGCGTATTCTGCTTTTGTAGTAGATAAAACAACAATGTTCTGTAGCTTTTGACATCCAACTAATAGCTCCACCTGCAACAATAAAGACATGCCTTGAAGTTGATCTTCTTTTGTCCAAATCACTTGCAAAATCAGAATCAACATATCCACAAACTAATTCACAACTAGTGTTATAAGTGATACAATAATCACTTGTGCTTCTCAAACACCAAAGTACCCATTTCACTGCTACCCAGTGCTCTTTACCTGGATTTGCCATATATCTGTTGACAACCCCAATTGTATGTGAAATGTCTGGCCTTGTACTAACCATTGCATACACTAGACCTCCTACTGCATTAACATATGATATTTGAGACATACATTCATTTTCTTCTTTTGTACTAGGACATAAACTTGAAAGCTTAAATTGGGAAGCCAAATAGCCTGAAACTGGTTTCACATCGTTCATACCAAACCTCAAAAGTATATTCTCAACATATTTCTGTTGTGACAACCAAAGCTTACCATTCTTCTTGTCTATGAATATCTCCATGCCCAAAATCTGTCTTGCTGCTTCTAAATCTTTCATATCGAACATCCTAGCCATTTGAGCCTTTAATTTGTTTATCTTAGTTATGCTTTTGCTTCCTAAAAACATATCGAACATACAATACTAAGATAATGAATATGCCATTATTCAATTTCTTAAAGTAGACACAATGATCATCATACTCACTCCTTGTATAATTTTGGCTCACCATGGAAGAGTCTAATTTTTTGTACTATATCCTACACAAGTTTTTTTTATTTTTATTTTGGATCTAATTTAGGACGTTTATGTTTCAGAATTAGATCATAGGCTTCACAACCAGAAAGACTAGACTGATTATTAGGGTGACCTTTCCATACCTCTTCAAGAATCTTGCACTTTATTGCTGATGATGGTGATCGATTCACTAGATAACAAGTTGTAGTTACTGCTTCTGCCCATAGTTCCTGCTACGTTTCTAAGCATACTCCTTGTGTTCATCAGTTCAACTCCATTTTGTTGAGGAGTATAGGCAGTGGTTTTATGCCTATCAATCCACACTCCTTGCAATAGTTTTCAAATTCCATTGTGATGTAAATTCACCACCATTACCAGTTCTTAAACGTTTAATGGACCTACCAATGCTATGTTCCACTAAAGCTCTAATCTACTTGAAAACAATAACCACATCAGCCTTTCTTTTTGACATATAGATCCACACCTTCCTAGAGAAATCATCTATAAAAGTAATAAAATATGATGATTCTCCATACGAAATAGTAGGGGATGGTCCCCAAACATCAGAATGAATATAATCAAAGATTCCCTCACTGATGTGTCTTTCGGTTTTAAATTTTTGTCTATTCTGTTTTCCATAAATACAGTGTTAGCAGAAATCTAACTTTAAAGACTTTGGACTAGGAAGTAACTTGTGATCAATTAATACCTTCAATTCTCTTTTGCTCATATGGCTCAATCGTCGATGCCACAGTCGAACATAATCATTATCATTCTCGGATACAATTGTCGCATGATCTGACTCGATTCTTCCTTCTAACAGAAACAAGTTACCAACCTTCACATGTCTCACATCAGTTGGTATTTTAACAGTTCTATCAAACATCTTATTTCAAATGCTACCAATTCCCACAACTTTACATGAGATATCATTTCCCATGTAAACTATTCCATCATCTATAGATTGGTAAGTAATAAACTAGTGTCTGTGAAGACACTTGTGATTTGAAGAACCAAAATCTAATAACCATTGTTGATCATGATGTGAACCAATACTAGTTGATAAAACTTCATCAGTCATACTTGAACATGTTTCGGTTACATTTGCTTTCTTCGTGCGCAAACTGTAGAATTGTCTTGTTTTTTCAGAAAGATGTCGCTCGTCAAGGATTTCATCATATACAAGCTGCGTATGGCACTTTGTGCTCTCGCATCGATCTCATCCCAGTCTTCATCTGTTATGGTCGCGGGTTTCTTTGCTTTTGCCAAAAACGCTTTCACCATGCCTTGTTGCACGAGCAGATCGTGCATCTTAACCTTCTAGATCTCGAAATTGTTTTTGCCATTGAACTTTTCAATTTTGAATTTAGCACTTCGAATTTTCTTCATTAGCAAAAGAAACCACTGCTTATAAAATCAAGCCCTTTAAAATGTGGAGAAATAATGGTATAAACTCCAAAAAAAGTTTAATAAAAAATTTTAATAAAAAACCTTTTTACTTCATACCTTTACTTTTTCAAAAAACATGGGTATGTTTTCTTGAAGGGAGATGGGTGCTCCTTCACTATGTATGCTAGTGTGAGGTCAACGCTCCTTCATTATGGATGGTGGAGTGCCGACACTCTGTGATGCAGAAATCGAGTGCATAACTTTTACAAAAATTGGAATTTCCCAAGTGTGAGGGCGTCAGCACACCTCTAACACTGCCTAGGGAGCGTCGGTGGCTTTCTATTCAATTCCCACACCTACTCAATTCACCTTAGCTATGATACCAATTGTTAGAATTGCAAATGCGGAAAACACAATTCACATAAGACGATCAAGAAACACATAGATTAAAAACACAAAGATTTCACTTGGTTCACCCAAACGTTGGGCTACGTCCACCAAGCATAGGTATCAGTGGTCTTATTATTCAGATTATGGAGATTACAACAAACTTGCAAGCTCTCTCATATCCTCCCCCTCACATCCTCCTGCTCACATCCTCCCTATATAAGCCTCTACGGATATACACAAATTTATAATAATTTACACAATAAATTGAAATGAATGCGATCTCATCCATATTCTAACTTGGTCTTATTAGTTACAACCAACGCTGAATAATAGAATAAAAAAACTATCCTTAGAGGAATTCGTTGTCACTAAATTCAACAAAGCAAAGCTTACACGTGGAGTTTTTGCAAATTCTCTTCAATGAATTCTTTCCATACACTCTTTCAACAATTTCAGAATTCATTCCATACACTCTTTCATCAATTTCATTGTGTAACCTTTATTAATTAAATAAAGGTCTAAAGCCTCTAGACTTATAATGTGCAAGCTTTATTAATTAAACAAAGGTCTAAAGCCGAGACTTTTATGACATATACCATATGGCTGTGTTAATTAAACAAAGGTCTTAAGGTCTAAAGTTAGGATTGCCTAAATTTCAAAGTGGTAAAGTTGATTCTTAAATAGCTTTGGATTTTCCAATGAAGCTGCTCAACACAATTCTTATGAACATGATAAATAAACTAGTATAAATTGAAAATTACGTCCCCTGCGTCACTGGCTAGCAATTTTTCTAGCCATTCAACATTTGGCAAAATTCTAAGTACTTGTCCATTTTGAAACCTCACACCTTTCCAGTTTGAGAAGCTTCGGTTTTGTAAGAGCTTAAAGACGCATGAGATGGAAGCTCATGGCCCTTCTCTCCAAATCTAATTCTACATCTTTTTTGAAGGCTGTTTTATGCCAATGCCACTCAGTTTTCTGCTTGACTTGTTGATGCAAATGAAGCTTTATTTGCCCCTTTGCGTGCCTTGATGAAATATATTTTACCGCCGTTAACCAAGTGATACTTGTTCTCTCCTCTGAAAAATTTGTCCATCCCTATCCCACACAGTTAGGATTGTCTCAATTTCAAAGGAACCTATACCCATGGAGAAGTGGCAAAGGTCGATCCTTAAATTGCTTTCGATATTCTATTGAAGCTGTTCTAAATAATTCTTATGAATATGATGATTTCCTGGTTGGCGATTAGTCTATGTGGGGGTCTACATCTTGGTTGAGGTGGTTGCCATGTTCGCTAGCAATTTTCCCAGCTGTTCAAGATATAGCCAATTTTGACAATTTGTCTTCTTCATAAGTAAATTGAAGACTTGGTCTTCATAAATAAATTGAACACTTGATGATCACATCTTTCCATTTCGACAAGCTTTTGGTACTACAAAAGCCATATGATGTAGGAGAGAGAATCTCATGACACTTTGGTACTACAAAAGCCATATGATGTAGGAGAGAGAACCTCATGACACTTGTTCTATTCTCTACATCTTATTTGAAGGCCTCTTTTTCCCAACACCTTGTTTGGTTTTGAGTCGTTGATGTAAAGGAAGCTTTGTTTGTGCCTTTGTGTTTCTTGAGGAAATATGTTATTTGAGGGCCTCTTTTCCCCGACACTTTTGTGTTTGGTTTTGACTTGCTAATGTAAAGGGAACTTTATTTGTGCCTTTTCTGTGCCTTTTGAGGAAATATGTTTTAACTAAGTAATACTTGGTATTTCTTTTGAAAAAAGAGTTGATCCTTATCTTACAAATAAGGACTTATAAACATCTCTTCACATGCAAGTGCTGTGACAACACATTCTTACCACGTTGAAAAAATATTTATTAATGACAAACTTAAATTTATAATGTTTTGCAATCTATATTCTCTTTCGGGCAAGCCCAATGAACATTGTGGTGGATGCTCATATGTTTTCAATTGGAGTTCGCTGGATGTTCGTATGTTTCTAATTCAAGTCCATCAACCAAAATTATATAGATTAAAGTGCATTTAGAACCCATTGTCAAAAAAGTTTTGTTCTTGATTTGGGTGCATCCTTTCCTTCATTTGTCCTTGTTTGTTGCAATGTAATGGAAACAAAGTTATTGTCTGTATTAATGTCACCTTTATCTTTTTAGATTGCATTTTGATTGATTGATTGTTGTTCTCCTTGATGGAGTGTCCCATTTTGGAGGTAGTGTTAGAGGAATCTTTTTGACACTTTTTCTTTGATTCTATCTACATCACATTTTTTGTCATTTTTCTTGGGAACTTTTCCCCTTGACCATGATTGCAGTTTTCGTTCTTTTTCTTTTAGTAACCTTTGTTCTCTTTGTTGCTCGATTGTCGTATTCAACTCCATGTAGGTTTTCAAGGTATTTCATTACTACCCTTGGTACCTTTAGTTGAGATGCCCAAAAATATGGCTTGTTTTTGGAACTTGAACGTTCTTGTTATTCCTTATAAAACTACATCTCATGTGTTGATCCTTTTCATACCCAATGGAATGGAACTTCCATTTAGTCACTAATTGTTTCTTTCCCAACTTTAAGACATAAAAGTAGCTCTTTGACCAAGGCATGGTTCCAGGTTTTCCAATTGACAAAATAACTCTTCATTTCCTTGGGATACGACAATGCAGTTTTCCAAACTACTTCTCTACCACCCTTGGTTATGAGAATAATAACTTATGGCATTATAGTATTTTCATATAACATCTTTATTTTGGATTCATTAGTGATTAAAGTGACTTCTAGCATTATATTCTTGTTAGTAAAGAATAAGCAAGAGCCACAATATGTAAATATATAGTTCAAAGAATTAACATAGTGAAATAATATTAAATGTTATGTGGAGTCACATATATAACATTAAATTTGAAGCAATTCAATCTAAATAGAACAGTGTATAGTAGGATGGTTATTGGTCACCTTAACACGAAACTTTGGATATCAACGGGATGCCCAACAATATGGCTTGCTTAGGGAAATTGAAGTTGTATTCTTGGACACTTTGTCCTTACTTTTGTTGATAAAATTGTCATCTCATGCTTTGATTGTCTTCACACCCTATGTGATAGCTTTGTGCCTTAATCAACTTTCAACACCTTGAAGTGTTCCTAATTAGTCATCAATTGTTTTTTGCCCAACCACAAAGCATAAAATTAACTCTTCTACCATATATCAAGGCATGTCTCAATTATATTTTCCAATTGACAAAGGAAAACTCTTTGGATATGACCATGTAGGTTTCCAAAGGAACATCACTACCACCTTTGGTAATATGCCCAACAATTTGCCTTGCTTTTGGATTGGACATGTATTCTTTGACACTTTTTCCTTGTTGTGTTGTTGTTAAAATAATGTCTCTACATACCATATTGGACATAACTATCACTTATTCAACTCTCAATTCTTTGAAGTGTTTCCATTTAATCACCAATGGTTTGATTGACTAGGTGTAAAAGTCACTCTCTCACCAATTCAAGGCATGTCTTGACATTTTGACAATTGTCGATGAAAAATCCAACTACTTTTAGATATCCCAAGGTACTTCACTATGGCCCCTAATCCATTTGATGAAATGCCCAACAATATGGCTTCCTTCTAGAAACTGGACATACATTCTTGCATAGTTTGATCTTGCTCTCTCTCATGTGGTACTTCACTACTACTCTTGGTTCCTCTTGTGAGATGCCTAAACATATAGCTTGCTTTTGATACTTGGACATGTATTCTTAGACACTTTGTCCTCGCCCTTGCTAGTAAAACAACGATCTTATGCATTGATCCTCTTCAAACCCTGTGGGACAACACTATGACTTAATCAACTCTCAACCCTTTAAGTGTTTCCATTTAGTAACCAATGGTTTCTCGCCCAACTACAAGGTATAAAAGTAACTCTCCCAACAAATCAAGACATGACTTGAAATGTTCCAAAATTGTTGAGGATAATTCTAATTGGTGTTGGCTAACTATTCTATGCAATGGTTTATTTGTTGGAATCCAATGACATAAATTTGCTTGAAATATTATTTTTTGTTGTTTAAAATCCAGTTCTAAATGCAGAAATGGATTCATCATGTTGAAAAACCCCTGGGGCACTCAGATTATATAGAAATAATCACTCAAATTTGCGGATCTAACAATTTCTTGCCAAATTTTGGGCAAATGTCCTCGAAAAAAATTGTTGGAGAACCTTCATTTCGTAGAACGTTTACACTGGGCCATTCTAATTGCCTTTGGATACTCCAAGGTGCTTCACTATGACCCCTAGTTCCTTTGATGAGATGCCCAACAATATAGCTTGCTTATGAATATTGGATGTGAATTCTTTGATAGTTTGTTACCCTATGGGACAACACTATGACTTAATCAACTCTCAACCCCTTAAAGTGTTTCCATTTAGTAACCAATGGTTTCTCGCCCAACTACACTGTATAAAAGTAACTCTCCCAACAAATCAAGACATGACTTGACATGTTCAACATTGTTGAGGAGAATTCTAATTGGCGTTGGCTAACTATTCTATGCAATGGTTTATGTCATCGGAATCCAACGACATAAATTTGCTTGAAATATTTATTTTTGTTGTTTAAAATCCAGTTCTAAATGTAGAAATGGATTCAGCATGTTTAAAAACCCCTGGGGCACTTAGATTATACATAAATAATCACTCAAATTTGCGGATCTTACAATTTCTTGTCGAATTTTGGGCAAATGTCCTCGAAAAAAATTGTTGGAGAACCTTCATTTCATAGAACGTTTACACTGGGCCATTCTAATTGCCTTTGGATACTCCAAGGTGCTTCGCTATGACCCCTAGTTCCTTTGATGAGATGCCCAACAATATAGCTTGCTTATGGATATTGGATGTGAATTCTTTGATAGTTTGTTCTTACCTTTGTTAAAACACTGCTCTCTCATGCTTTGATCTTCTTCATACAATATGGGGCAAAAAGATGACTTAATCAACTCTCAACTCTTTGAAGGGTTTCCATTTAGTCACCAACGGTTACTTGCCGAATTGCAAGGCGTAAAAGTACCTCTCCCACAATATCAAGACATTACTCTCCCATTATATTAAGGCATGGGTCAACATTTTCATCTCAAAGGATTTTTTTTGTTCCTCTTTTTCTTGGTGCATGTTGAAGTATACTTCGAGTTGTTTAAGCCATACATTATGTTTTTTTAGTATCAAATATTCCAACATAACGTTGTATCTCCACTTTGTACTCCATTATAAAGATAATATGTGGCACTTCCTCACTTAAATCCTCCTTGCTTAAAGCCTTTGTTGTCCCCTTCTTCATATTGATGATGCAAAATCCATTACTTCTTGAAGAGGATCTTTACATTGTCTCATGTGTATTGAAATTGTCAACGATTTTTTCCTCCATTTTCGCAAAAACAAGCTTTGGCACCATCACTTTATTCTCCCATGGTTGTTTCCTAGGTTTTCACTTGAACTTTGCACTTCCTACTATCTATGTGAAGATGTTGAGTTATAGCTTAAACCTATCGAACTGGCTCTGATACCATCTAATTCATAAATTTCCTAAAAAACCTGAATAGATGCTGGAGAAACTTCTGGATAAAAACTATGTAGAAGGTTTTGAAACATCCAATGTTTCGACTGGACACTCCACCCATCATCAAGAACATTAAAAGCTCGTTCATATCATCTCCATTTGTAATTCTCATATCACCTGATCGACAAATAATGTATGCATCAGGTGTTTCCAACCATGGTCTACCCAAGATTAGAGGATGTCAACCCAAATTAGATTTGGGTTGCAGAATCATAAATTCTGTTGGGTATTTCCATGAATACAATGAAACTGCGACATCTTCGACTATACCCTCTAGTTTTATCTTTGGTTTGTTTGTTAATTCTAGAACCGTAGGGGTTAGTCTGGGATTTGAAAATTTTAAATTCCGCGTGGTCTCTAATGTCATAATGTTTATTGCTGCACCTAGATCTATAAGTGTGTTTAGATAACATAGTTATTGACAAATATTGTGACCACTGAAACTCAAGGGTCAACATACTTGTCTATTATTGGTTTGGTGGTTATCAAGCTTGCTAGTTTTCCAATCACTTGTATTGTTTGTGGATCATTTCTTTTCTTTACAATTCTTTTATTGTACAATTCCCTCATTGTTTTAGCATATATTGAGATTTCTTTAATGACTTGTAATAAGGGAATTTTTATGAAAACATTTTTCAATTCTTCTAAAATATCAAGTTTAGGTAAGTTTTATTGTTTTTCTATCAATAATCCTTCAGGAAAAGGTGTTGTTTTAGAGTGTTGATTATCTTCCAGTGAAGTTACTGACTGTTTTTCTACTGTTTTATTTTGATCTAACTGAGTTTCATCTACCTCTTTTTCAGTTATTATGGCGGATTTATGATTTATTACCTTTACTGAACACATGAAAAGGTGTTGTTTTAGAGTGTTGATTATCTTCCAGTGAAGTTACTGACTGTTTTTCCATTGCTTTATTTTGATCTAACTGAGTTTCATCTACCTCTTTTTCAGTTATTATGGTGGATTTATGATTTATTATCTTTACTGAGCATAGATTGATTTCCTGTAATACTACAGGAGCAATACCATAAGTGGGAAAACTATCTAATTGAGTGTTGTAGTCAACTTTGTTTTTTTGGTTGTTTGGATTTGCTATTATTTGGGAAGGAATTGGTGTAGGTCGTGGAGGCTGTTGAGTTGAAGGAAGTTGTAGAGGTTGAGATTGAGTTAGTTGAGGTGGTGGAGGTGATGGAAAGGGTTGTTGTTGATATTGTTGGGCAGAGATTGAGGTGAATACTATTGTTGAAAATTGTAGGGTGATTGATTACCATGGTTATTTCCTCTCCAATTTTCTTGATAAGGTGGATTACAATTTTGTTGAGGAGGCCATGATTGCCATAGCATGGGAGCATTCCATGATGTTTGTGCAAGACTTTGCGTAGGAAATGTAGAAAATTGAGTAGAAGGATCTGGAAACATACCCGCAGGCCTTGGATGCCATGGTCGCCTAGATATTATGTTATACATTGCTTATGATTTTCATTATCTCCTTTGAACACAACCTTTAGTTCAGGAAGCGAAGGACAATCTTCTGTTACATGCTTTTCTACACAAATTTTACAAATCTGAACTTTCTTTAGTGGACATTCATTTTTAGGATGCTTCCCTCTACAATCAGGGCAGAAAATGGCTAAAGCTGCAGTTTCATCTTGCTGTCGTTTCTTGACATTAAAAGCATCAAACTGAGAAGTTAATGTAACCATGAGTTCAATTTTAAAGTTTTCTAGCAAGTTACCAATTTTAGCTTTACTAATACACCCTGGTGCAGATTTTGTTACTTTTGAAAGGGCATCCCTTTGACTTTTTCCAGCTTTAGATTTTCCCGAGGAATACTTCTTGCACAAATTAACAATTTGTTCAAATGGTAAGGATGAAATATCACCAGAACCCATAAGATTAATAATATCAATAAATTCATCCCGAAGGCCTTTTAAAAATATGGTACAGATGACGTTGAAATTTAAGGAATTATGCGAATTATGCTTTGATTTTTGCAAATTATACAAAAATCTTTCTAGGTAAGTTTTCTTCTTCCTGCTATGCCATCCTGAAGATATATTCTTTTGAATCCTTTGACCTGCAATAGGCTTGATATTTAAAAAAAAATATCTTTCTCATGGTGTCCCAATGTGCTATTGTACTTTCACCCAGTCCCATAAACCACTTTATTGCAGTGCCTTTTAGAGTGGCAGAAAACAATCACAATTTGTAAGCATTCAGTATAGCCATAAGTTCGGCATAAAATATCAAACTCAAATAAAAATGCATCAGGATCTTCATAAGGCTTACCTTAAAAATTTGGCAAAACAAAAGGAGGAATATTTTTCATTTTTTATTCATTTCCGAATTCAATAGGAATATTTAAAATATGAAATCCAAATATAACTTCTTCTTCTTCTTCACATGCTCTGTTCCTTTCTTCATTTGGAATTCTTTCTCGTTCACCTCCTCCTTCTGGAATTATTTCTCTTTCTCCAACTCCTTCTCGTCTTGGTATTCTTTGTCGTTCTTCTCCACTTCCTGCTCCTCCTTCACCTTTGCCTTGTTTTCTTGGTATCCTACCTCCTCCAATAATAGATTCTTCAACAACCATCTTGTTTTCCAAAAATATCCAAAACTGTCTACTCCAACCTTCTGGCGTTTCCTCTGGATGTTCAAAAGGTTCAACAATATCTTTTGTGTGAGTTTGCTTTGATCTTTCCGCAACAATCCTTTTTCCTGTATCCATTTTAGTACCTGGAAGCAAATTAGTGGTGGGAGGTTTTATGAATGTTTTGATAAGTGGTCGAATAGATGACTTAATATATGGATTTGAAGATGATGAAACAAGTGTTTTAGTAGGTGGCTTAGTGGATGGTTATGAAGATGGCTTAGTGGATGGTTGTGTAGGTGGCTTAATAGGATGTGA
>ML782881.1:290875-306571 GCA_009831015.1 Picea engelmannii | reverse complement strand
AAGTTAATATCCCATAAAGATCCATTAAAATCAAAATTGCTATAAGCCTTCCCTACTCTACAATTAAAAAGTCAACAATTTTGATTTTTGCACTTTTCTTCGCTTCTGAAGCAACTCTTAGAAATCCCAACAAGATCAACATATACTCTAGCAACACTAAGTTCTACAACAAACAAAATGGCTTCGAGCAGTTTTGCCCAGATTCCCACTTTCACAGGGAAGAACTATGAAGTGTGGTAAATAAAAATGATGACTTTGTTGAGGGATTAGGATTCCGTATGGATTCTGTGGGTATACAAAACCAACGAACAAAGAAACCGAACAAGTTCTAAAGAATACCCAGAGAAATTGGTCAAGAGAACACAACAAAGGATGCAAAGGAATTGTATTACATCCAAAATGCTTTGGATGACACAATCTTTCCCAAGATTTCTCTTGCGAAGTTCTCAGAACACAACAAAGGATGCAAAGGAATTGTATTACATCCAAAATTCTTTGGATGACACAATATTTCCCAAGATTTCTCTTGCGAAGTTCTCCAAAACTGCCTGGGGTATCTTGGAAAGTGCCTATTAGGGTGCCACCAAGGTGAAGACAATGAAAATACAAATTTTGAGAAGAAAAATTTTAACTCTAGAAATGAAGGAGTCAAAGTCAATATATTAGTACATGACCCGAGTAACGAAAACTGTATATCAGTTGAAGACGTACGATGAAGATGTTCCAGATAAGAAGGTAGTCAAGAATGTTCTTAAAATCCTATCTAAAAATTTCAATCTCATAGTAGGAGTGATCAAAGAAAAACAAGATATGAGTCAATTCTCTGTAGATGAATTGATGGGATTTATTCTCTCCCATGAATCTAGAATCTACATAAATGACAGTTCCTCGATTGAAAACACATTCAAGACTCAGGTTTCTCTTTCTAGAGACAAAGGAAGATCAAGAGGAAGAGGTAGAGGTAGGAGCTAGAAAGACAATGAGGATTATTTGGAACAAAAAAGGAGGAGCAATGGAAAAGGCTCATAGAGAACTTAGAGGTATAATAAATCTAATATGAAATGTTTTAATTGCAATAAAATAGTTCATTACACCAATGAATGTAGGAAGAAGCAGACTAACCTAGGAAAATAGAATGACAATTATTTGAATACCTCTGAGAACAATGAATAATGTTTGTTCCATACTTATCTTGCTTCCCACGACACCTCAAATGATGTATGGATTTTAGATAGTGGATGTAGTAATCACATGACTGGAAATAGAGATTTGATTTGAAATTTAGATGAATTAGTGAAAACATAAGATAAATTAGGCACAAACTCTGTTGTATATGTAAAGGGTAAATGAGTGGTCAATATCATGACCAAACAAGGCCAATAAAAACATATACCAGATGTGTTTTATTCCCTAGGTTTGAAACATAACCTGATTAGTGTTGGCCAACTCACTCAGAAAGGGTACAATGTATTCTTCAATGGAGAAGAGTGTTTCATTTATGATAATCCTTCTAGTAAGAATCTGATTCTTAAAATTCAAATGACCAAGAACCAAATGTATCCGCTTGTTGCGACTTTTGACAAACATGATACTTCATTTTCCCAAAAGGCAACCTGCATGGATGACTTTTGGCTATGGCATTCTGGATATGGTCATCTTCATTTCTCTGGTTTGAAGTTATTGCATCATAAAGGGATGGTAAGAGGCCTTCCTTCCATCCATGAACCATCTGACACATGTGAGTGTTGCATTATTTCAAAGAAACACAAGGATAGATCCCCTAAAGGTGTATCTTGTAGAGCTAAGGAACCCTTAGATCTAGTTCATATTGACTTGTGTGGACCAATGCAGACTCAATCACTTGGAGGAAGTTATTTTTTTCTAAATTTCATAGATGACTATAACGGAAATACCTGGGTGTACTTCCTTGGGAGGAAATGAGAAGCATTTTTCAGGTTCAAAGAATTCAAAGCACTAGTCAAGAAACATAGTGGCTACCAAATTAAAGTGTTGAGATCAGACATATGAGACAAATATGATTCAAATAAGTTTAATGTTTTTTGCAAGGAACAAGGAATCAAACGACAACTCACAACTATATATACACCACATAAGAATGGTGTAGTTGAGAGGAAAAACAAAACTATCATGAATATGACAAGGAGCATGCTGAAAGGGAAAAACTTGTCACATGAATTTTTGGGAGTAGTAGCTTGTTTTATATATATATATATATATATATATATATATATATATATATATTTATTTATTGAATAGGTCACCCACAAAAAGTGTAATGAATAAAATGCCACAAGAAGCATGGTCAGGTATGAGTTCTTATGTAGCACACTTTAGAGTTTTTGGTTGCATAGCATATGCCCATGTAGAAATGGAAAAACTTGTCACATGAATTTTTGGGAGTAGTAGCTTGTTATATATATATATATATATATATATATTTTGAATAGGTCACCCACAAAAAGTGTGATGAATAAAATGCCACAAGAAGCATGGTCAGGTATGAGTTCTTATGTAGCACACTTTAGAGTTTTTGGTTGCATAGCATATGCCCATGTACCTAAACAACAAAGGAAGAAATTGGATGACATGAGCGAGAAATGTATTTTCATTGGATACAACGAACAATCCAAGACTTACAAACTATACAATCCAGTGACCAAGAAAGTGATCATCAACAAATATGTAGATTTTAAAGAAGAAGAGGCATGGGACAAAACAATAGACAAGTCCATTGGAACAACAATCCCATACACTGAAGATGCATCGTAAGAATAACTGCTTGAATAGAGTGAACAACAAGGTTCACAAGTACAGTCACCAAACATAAATAATCCATCGAGGACTCCAAGAAATTCAGTTCAAAGAGAATCGTCAAACTCATTAGGTTTGTCTGTTCCTAGTCCTCAATCTAGTAATAATTCCGAGTCAATTGCTAGAAATATGAGAAGTCTGCAATATATTTATGAAGAGTTAGGCGCTCATTCAAATTATGCATTAGTGCATTGGAATAACAATTCCATACACCAAAGATGCAATAGAAGAAGAACTGGTTGAATTGAGTGAACAATAAGGTTCACAAGTACAATCACCAAAAAAAAATACTCCATCGAGGACTCTAAGAAATTTAGTTCAAGGATAATAATAAAATTCATCAGGTCTATCTGTTCCTAGTGCTCAATCTAGTAATAATTCTGAGTGAATTCCTAAAAAGATGCGAAGTCTGCAATACATTTATGAAGAGTTAGGTGCTCATTCAATTTATGCATTGTTCACTTATCAACCCACTTTTTTTTAGGAAGCAATCAAACATGAACAATGGGTTAAGGAAGTGGATGAGGAAATAGATTTCATTGAGAGAAATGAAACATGGGATCTAGTAGACTTACCCAAACACAAAGAATGTATTGGAGTGAAAAGGGTATATAAAACCAAACTGAATGAAAAAGGAGAAGTGGACAGATACAAGGAAAGACTTGTAGCAAAGGGGTTTTCACAATAACCTGGAATTGATTTTGGAGAAAAATTTGCACATGTAGCCAGATTAGACATGGTATGAGCAGTTTTGACATTGGCTGCCCAAAACAAAATGGAAGGTGTACCAAATGGATATGAAATCCGCATTTCTAAATGCATTTTTGGAAGAATAATTTTATGTGCAACAACCACCAGGATATGAGATCATAGGACATGAAGAAAAAGTGTACAGGTTGAAGAAATCACTTTATGGGATCAATCAAGCTCCAAGATCTTGGTACCACATGATGTATTTGTAATTGATCAGAGATAGTTTCAGTGGAAGAAACTGTGAACCTACTCTTTACATAAAGGTAAATCCACATGGCCAAACTTTATTTTTTTGCTTGTATGTCGATGATATTATTTATACATGGTATTCATCACTGAATAAATTTAAATCTTCTATGAAAAGGGAGTTTGAAATGACTGATTTGGACTTGATGAAATTTTTTCTTGGCATAGAGGTAAATCAATTAGAACATGGAATTTTTATATGCCAAACAAAATATGCATTTGATTTGTTAAAAAGATTTAGAATGAAAAATTGCAAGGCAACACCCACACTCGTAGCAACAGGAACTAAACTCATCAAGGAAGATAAAGGTGCAGATGCAGATCCAACATCATTTAAGAGATCGGTTGGTAGTCTCATGTATCTCACTAACACTAGACTAGATATCATGTATTTTGTTAGTTTGACTTCCAGATTTATGGAGACAGCTTAAAACATGCATTAGAATGTTGGAAAAAGAATTATGGGATACATTGAAGGTACAACATGATATTGTATTCTATATTAAAGGACAAAGAATGATATTTTTATTGGCTATATGGACAATGATTTTGCAGGTAATCTATATGATAGGAGGAGCACTTCAAGATATACTTTCTACTATGGCCTAGGAGTAATCTCATGGGCATCCAAGAAACTGCCCATTGTGACACTCTCATCAATAGAGGAATATTATGTAGTAGCAATAACAACAACCTATCAAGCAGTGTGGTTATGCAGAGTTTTCAATGATCTTCAAAAAATATAAGAAGAACCAACCCCAATCTACTGTGAAAACAACTCAACCATAGCAATATCCAAAAATCATGCTTTTCGCCAGAAAAGCAAGCATATAGATACTAGATATTATTTAATTAGAGAGATTGTAAATAAGGGTGATATTTATTTAGAACATTGTAAATCAAAAGACCAATTGGATGACATATTCACAAATCCATTAACAATATATGTTTTTGACTTTCATTGGCATAATTTAGGAGTGACAAATGCTAAAGCATTCAACGAATGTAATTAAGGAGGAGTGTTAGAGTAACGTAATTACATCCTCTAATTAATTTATCTTTCTAACTTATTTAGTTATGCGTAGTTCGATTAGTTGATCAATTTTACGGGTAGATGATAAATTATACCATTGTAACTAATATCTTTATCTGAATATAAGAAGATGGATCAATTTTTTTGGAGTTGGGGGCATTATTTATGCAAATCATTTGTGTAATTTTTCATTTCCATTGTGGTTCTAGGAATAGTCAGATTTGAGTTTCTCCTTTGTCTATGAACAACACCACTACCCACTTGAAGTGCGACAAAGTGCCGTTTCCTACTCGAAATGCTCACACTTGTTGAATAATTGTTATTATGTTATATTGCACTTTACAAGCACGGGACAAGGGGTACTCATACGATCTAATTTATCTAGTTAAATTTGGGCTTAAATAGGGTTGGGATAAAAAATGAAACTTGGAATTGTCAGAAAAACCACCCTCACAAAAAATGGGGCAATTTGAACCCATATACAACCCACTTGAAAAGCACGATCATCAATTTATTCAAGACCTTATATTCTCTAAACAACACCTGTCATGGGTTGTTGAGCATGGAGATGTGGCAATGTTTTTTTCCCCACATAGTTCCAGATCATGGCTTGCACATGCTTGTTGATCTAAGACACTGTTTTACGATCTTTAAGATAACATCATGAGGATAAAATCCCCCTACGTTTTTAAAGAGGTGGTACTCCTCTATTTGTTTGAAATATGTGGTTGATGTTCTTGGATTGGACTGTCAAATGGGAGAATTCTAAACAACAAACCTCAAATTCTTTATTGCTTTAGTTTCTATATGAAAATTTTCTTGATAACCTGATTTCTCCTTGAGTGCAAAATTTGCTTGGAAGTGGACCAAGCAATTTCTTAACAGTGAAAATATAAAGAAATACTCCAATATCAAAATAGATATATTCTCAACTTCATTATAACATCCTTCTGAAACACATGCAAGCATACGATACGATCATATTTTCTCATAAGAAAACGAGTGAAATGGGGTTGATCACTTTAGAGAACATTAAATGATTTTGCATTTAAAACTGAAAAGAATATGATGAGCACACTCCAAAAATTGCATACTCATAAATTTCAAAGTATGAGAAATCATTAAAATTATGCCCTGAATTAGTTCTATGGGGAGTTCAATACATAAAAGATATGTCACATTACAAATCGTTTCAATAAACTGATTGACTAATGATCATAAATAAATCCTTCCAAGTGCAAGAACTAAACCTCCACGAATAATTTAGACACCATTGGTTTACATTATCAGTCATATATATTATTGTAAAATACTCCTATTGATCTTTTAGGAAGAGGCCTAGAAGAAAAAAAAATCACTAAAAAGCCCGACCTTATGCTCACTCTCAGACATACAAACACAAAGCCTTGAGAGAAATCGAGTATAAAAAGAAGAAGCAAGAAGATGGAGATCTGTATTTGCAGATGAGAAAGTCGGCTACATACAAAAGGTTGAATAATACTTTTCTGATCATCTGACCTTTTCTTTGATGGTGCTCCTCTATATTAAATCTGCTCCCAATGCTTCTTTGAAATGCTTTTTCCTAGTAGTTAGGGTTTCTATTATTTTGGAAGTTTCCCACGTGCTTCTTATTTTTGGAATGAAGCACAGATCCTCTAAATAAATGATTGATTAAACACCCATTCATGAATTAAATCATTGAAATTTGTGCCTCCAAGTGGGACCCACTTCACCTCTTTATAAAAGTTATTTAATACACTTTTATTTTCCAAAATTTGAAGCTAAAAACCTGAAAAACATCAATTGTATTTTAGTTTTCTAAGCATGATAAGTGACTTCTCAGCCATGGAAACTATTCTAAAAATAATCTTCATTATTCTAGCTTTCGGATGATCCATATTGAGTGAAATTTGGTCTGTATCTCAATTTATTTCCTTGGGAAGTCAAGGTTCCAAATAAATTTCCCAGCAAGTCACGAAAAGAGAGCTGATTTTTCCTTTAATTTCTAGAAATATTATAGCCAAACTCATCAATTGAAACCCATCCCATTTTATTCCTCGTCAAATTACCTTTCTAATGAGGTATGGTTTTCCCAAAACAGATGTCTAGATCAAGAGTTATGAGCTCCAAAAGATCGATGCTTAGTAGTCGTCGATTTGGTTTGTGGGTAAATCTTGTCCCATGATTTAATTTCTCCTTTCTTAATCCCACATGCATTGTGGGGGGTAAAACATATAATATCTATAATGAAAATTCTTTCCATATTGTTACGAGGGGAAAACTCTCTATGGCCAGGGTAAACCACAACAGACATGTATGATTGTTGAAATCTACTCAATTCCAACATATGCTATATAAACCGATGTGCAAGCGAGATAAGAAAGAAGCCTACCTCATTCCAACATTTGATGATGTTCCACTGTTGAGTACTTTTACCCAAAGCTTTGTACCTGCAACAAGTTCTCAACAAACAAGCACATCAAGTATATAGTGAAAATATAAAGGGGTTAGCACATTAGATAGCATAATCCATTAATAAACATTACAAATATTCCCATGGATAATAATCATATATTTGCATGATACCAATTGGACGAGAAATGAGTATTTCTATTAATAAATGACCAATAGAAGCGGAAACATTACAGACTTCCGTGTTGGCACGGTTCGAAACCAAGAAACCAAGTTCCTTCCAACCGGGCCTCCACCACTTCAATCCTCCACCAAAGGCAAGCTCATAAAAAAGAGACAATGAGGTTCTCTCAACAATAAGGAAAGAGCTTGGGGGCTGAACACTTTATTCAGACTTGAGAGACAAAGGGATGCAGACTCAATATGAAGTAATTTATCCAGAGTAACTTTTCTCTCAAAGTTGAATGCTTTCTCCTTTTTTTCCATAGCTCGGAATTGTGCTCTTATAGCCTTCAAAATGCAACTGAAGGGCCGAGTCATAACATTTCCAGTATATGGAAGGCCAATGATCAGAGATATCTTGTCATGACATGGAAACCTAACTTAATTTTTGTATTTTCTAGCACAAATCCCGATGTACGCGGGTTGCAGTGGAGAAACCTACATATACGCATGCTGTATAGTAGATAGGGCGCGTATATGTGGAAAAATATGTATTTTTAACTCTGGATTCATCAAAAAAGGGATGACAAGTCTGCATAGGGAAATGGAAAAAGACCCTCTGTGCAAGATAGCAATGGTGAGGTAAATGTTTCTATAACACATATCATTCATGTGAAACAAAGGATCTTATGGAAGCCTTAGTGTAGTTCTCATGCCTTAGAAAATTTCATGCCTTCGTAATAGTTTGGTCGCCCAGTCACTACCCAATCAACCTGTGAATGCTTGACATGTCACGTCCATGTGTCACCCACGGGTAGGTCCACCTTACTTCCACACGTCCACTTATGATAGGTCCACCTCGCTGCCATGTGTCATCCAGGGATAGGTCCATATCACTGCCACAAGTCCCCCAAGGATAGGTCCATGAAAAGGGGGAAGAAACTTAAGATAAAAAATAATATTAAAAAATAAAAAAATAAATGTATGGTTTGTGGAGTTATGGGAATGCAGAGGTAAAGGAGGTAGGTAAGGAGGTAAAACTCATCAAAATGACTAAGTATGAGGTGCAAAAAGGGGAATGGAATGTGCATTGTGGTGAAGGCGGGAAGAAAAATAAAAATTATGAAAATGAAAATGAACGTGGAAATGAATTATAATAATGACTAAGTGGTTGGTAGTATGAAAATTAACTAAGAGGATAGCGAAAATGAAAATTAAAATGGGTAAGTATGGAATTGGTTAAGTATGAAGAATAGTGTGGAAGAAGAGTAGAGTGGAAAGAATGAAAATTGGCTAAGTGTGGGGAAGCAGAATGTGGGAGAAAAATGACATGGGCATATGAGCTCTGTTTTAGATTCTATAAAGTGATGAAAATATATGAGACATAGGGATATTTAGTGAGAATCTTGGCATAAGTGTTTTCCTTCTTTAGTATCTCTTCTTTTATTTTCTTCTCTTTTCTCTCAAAAGAAACCATCTCTGTTAGTCTTTCATTATGAAGAATTGGAGAATTGTAGTTGATTGGAAACTTGTTGGATCTTCATGATCAACAATTGAAGATTCTTTATAACTTTTCAAGTTTGAATTTTTTTTGTCTCTATTTGAAAGAAAAATAGGTTCACATATTTACCCTAATCACTTAGTTTACGGGTGTTAGGAAAATAAATCAACAAGGCCAAGGCACACCCAAGCACAAATTGATACTCCAAGTACACTCAAACTTTCCTTGATATTCATTTTTGCGAGTAAAGGCCCACATTTGAGATTAGCGTTTGTGTTTGGAAACTCTCAGTACAACTGCTTTGATTCTTATTGGTGGCTAGTACTACCATTGTGACTCTATTTCTATCTTGAAATGCACAATAATTGGCACAATTTCATCAAAGTTCTTGTACACAAATGCAATGGACCATAGTAGTGACCCTTGTGTCGATTTTTTATAGTGTTTTCTTATTAAATCGACAAACAATGGGAAATGGAAAAGGATATTTACAGTAAGACAATAGCATGTGAGATGTTTGGTTTACAATATTTATATAAACCCGTGAGATGGTTTTACTTTTAGATTGTTGCATAAGTAGAATCTGTGACTTGTCTTCACAATTTTATTCTTAGATTCTAGTTTATGTAGGATATGTGATTTGTCCCCACACCTTTAAGAGAGTGAATCTATAAATCTTAGTGCTCACTTTAAAGTTTTATTCTTCTTTCAATGGAAATTATTATTCACGATGCTCCTTGTACAAAGGCATAATTCTATAGTTATATCTATCTTTCTTTATCTTTTGTTAGATGTATATAGCAATGAGATTGATATTGAATGCCATTGATTTTGTTTCCTTTGAATTTTTTAATAAAATGGTTACAAACTTGTTTTTAAGTGGATTCCTCGCCAATTTACATTTTTTTTACATGTAATGGGGATTTGTCACAGGGATGAACTAAGTGTTTAATTACACAAACTTTTATATTATTTAGATCGTTTTAATGATAAATGAAGTGTTTATTTGAAATGTGTTGTAAATTAAAAAATATTAACAATATGTTTAATCGTCAAAGACTTCTTATTAATATCTTTGTAATGATGTTGGTTTAAATTCTTATTTCATGAATTTTTTTCATAAATAATTCTAGCATTCTCTTAAAGACTTACCAAAAAATTTAGTGTAGAGAGAGCGTGATCATTTTTCATTATGCTCAAAATCCACCATGCAATAGAAATTCTTATAGAGTCTCTATCAAATTGTTCAATTTACAAGTATTTTGTCCAAATCATCGCTAAGGAAAGTGGGTCAAATTGCTTTAGCTTTCTTGCCAATTATGTTCAAAAGTTATTGTCCAATCACTCAAGCTAAATTCAAACTTAATGTTTTAAGAGTTGGAATGATTTCTAGAATTTTTTATCATCTACAAATTCAACTGACTCAAATCTTCGACTATAGAGGTGGATGATTGGGTGTAGAAATCGTGTGTGAGTTGTGTTGCAGTGTACATAATCATCATAAAGAGTGAATTATTAACAATATCAAAAGAAAAAAAGGAGACACAAGGATACTAAACTTGTAGAATATAAACTCGTATATTGATAATCCATACAAAAAGAAATATTCATGAGCCTTTTCAAGGATGCAACCTCCAAATGAGAAGAGATCAAATACAATAAAATACTTGACAAAACATCCTTCTACCTCTATAAATAGTTTCTTACTAACAAAATCCTGATCACTAGTGGTCCCACCATTAATGAGTACCGACCACTTAGTGGAATTTATTTAATAAATATGGCCCTTTTACATTGAGTAACCACACATCAACTACTTGACATACCTTATTCAAAGAACACAACCTCATACATTAATTGACTAACTCATAAGTATCCCAATGTAGGGAGGTTAGGGTGGGGCCCTAACATGACCTCCCCTTCAAAAGTAGTGTTGTCCTAAAGGATGAGATGTGGAAACTACTGTATAATAATTGTTAGTTCTAAGATAACATCTCCAGGCTGTGTATCCTTCCACTATATTTGGACCACTTTAATAGTGCATTGGCATAGTCAACATGCTCGTGTGGCTTATACTACCTCCAACTATAGCCAAATGGAGCCTTCTTCATCAAGTTCTAAAAGGATATTTTGAACTAGATAATTCAACCCCATTGCCTTCTTCAAACAAGACACATGAAGATTGGGTGGATCTTGGAGTGGGCTGGAAGAGCCAATCCATTAACAAGTTTTCCAGTGTAATGGAGGATTGATAGGGTCCATAAAACTTTGAAACTAGCTTATGGTGGCTCTGTGTTTTAATATATTATTGTTATGGGGTTGGAGACAAAGCAACATTTGATCCCCTTCTTCAAAAGAGTGCTCATAGTGACATATAACTACTTGTTTCTTCATTATAATTTGAGCCAAAACAAACTATCCTTAAGTGTACCAAGAATGATCTCTCTTGTACTAATGTGCAATCCACTTCCTAAACCTTGGCTGTGTGTGGTAAGTATGAAGTGAACAAATGAGGTTTTTGGCCATAGATAACTTCATAAAGAAACATTTTGGTAGCATTGTGATAGGTGGTATTGTACTACCATTCATCAAGTGGGAACCACTAAACCCATTGGTGATGTCTATCTAATGATAAACATCACAATTAAGTTTCCAGGAACTTATTGATCACCTATGTATGGCGATGATAATCCATGCTCATTTTCAAGTGTGTGCCCCACAATTCAAACAATTCCTACCATAATTTGATGGTGAATGATCATGATTCGTCACAGTGGAAGTAGGCATGCCATTCAATTTAAAGTATTAGTGAAATCTAGCACTACTAAGACTAGAGTAGTATTGATGGTTTCCTTTAAGGCATGAAATACTTACTTTGGTAAATCATACCACACAAATTCATTCTTCTTAAATAAGGTTGTTAATGGGGTGGAAACAAAACAGATGGTCCTTTTTTCATTTATTACTTCGGAAAAACCAATCAGAGGAAGAAAATAAAAATAATATATAACCATTGCAATTACCATGCTAATTCTATTTGTTTATGAAATATTAGATAAGGGTAGGACTTTTATTCAATTGTTGTCTATAGAATATTGTAAAAGAACTATCCAACAAGATCATGGATTTAAATATGAATTCTGGATTTCCCATAATTCTACACAAACTTCTAGTAGTAGTTAGTAAGTCCTAAGAAACCACGTAATATTTCAAATACTTAGGGCAAGACCAATCTTTCATAGCCTCAATTGTCTTGGGATTCACTTGCACCCTTTTCATAATAACTATGTGACCTAAGTATTCCACTTTAGAAGAACCAAAATTGCATTTGGAATGTTTAAGTATTAATTGGTTATCTCATAGTAGTTGTATGGTTTTATCAACATGCTCCACACATGCCTCCTAAGCCTTGCTATAAATCAAAATGTCATCAAATAAGACAAGCACAAAGTTGAACACAAATGGATGAAAACCCTTGTCAATGAGGCTTTGAAAAGTGGATGGTGCATTAAAAATACCAAAGGCATCACCAAAATATCACAATGTCCTTCATATATGCAAGGATTTGGTGATAGCCAAAGCATAGGTCTAGTTTAGTGAAGAATTGGGCACCATGAAGCTCATCCAATAGGTCATCAATGATTGACATGGGAAATTTTTTCTTTGAAATTTTTATTATTAAGAGCACAAAAGTATGAGAACATGTGCCAATTGCCTAATTTATTCAATACCATGATGACCAAGTATGAGTAGAGGCTAGTATTAAGACAAATCGTGCCTGCCTCCAATATTTCATGAATGATGTTTTCAATTTCATTCTTTTCTGTAAAAATATGTCAATAAGGATGCACATTGGGTAGTTGACTTTCTGGAATTAGTGGTATACCATGATCATGCTTGCCATATGAAGGAGGTAAGTGTTGGGGTGTTTCGAAGCCCTGCTAATGTTTAGTTAGAACCAATTTCACGTTAGGGTGAATTTCCAGTAAGAAGCTATCAATAACTTGGATGACATTGAATTGGGAAAGAATTCCTAAGTGGACTTTCTTCAAGAGATTTTCCATAAGGCGAGAACCGATAATTAATGGGGACCTGACTTGGAGACATTTAAGGGTGTGCTTATGACCTTCCTTATTAAAACTCATGTATAACTCCTTGATCATTGTAACCAAACCTAACATTCGCAACCATTATGCTCTGAGAATGACATCACATCCTTCACATCCTCCCATTTCTATATCAAACATGTTGGATTTGAGCAAGTAATCCCCCATTTGCAGTTTCACATTCTCACACTTACTACCACATTTCACAATACCTCCGTTGGCTATCATGATTTGAAAAGTGTGCACCGCATGAACATAACAATGGGTTTCTTCTACGACTCCCTGCTCAATAAAATTATGAGTATAATTATCACTATCAATTAAAACAATTACCTTTTGGTGCTTTATATATCCAACCATATTCAAGGTCTTAGGAGATGAAATTATTGATAAAGCGTATTGGAGGGAGATTTGGGTTCCTCACAAGGAGGCTCCTTTGTGGTTTTTCATTAGGGGTAGTAGTAGTGTCTTCTAGATATATATCTCTAATGGATTCCCTTGAAATTTCCTTGGGCATGTCAAATTGGGCCATATCTATGATGAATAATTTTTGTTCCCTATATTTATGCCCTTTCAAATAATTTTCATCACAATTATAAGAAAGGTGGAAATGTTGACATTCTACTACTTATGTCGGGGTAAAATCATGGACCCTCAAGGATTGAGAAGTAGGGAAGTGGTTGTGGGAAGAAGAGGGGGGCATGGTCATGGAATACAAGTGGGTCATTTGGTTGAAGGCAACACTTGTGCTTCTTTGTCTCATTAAGAGGCCTTCAACCAAGTAGATGGGTGAGCCATCTGCACTTGTGCTCAAACCTCCTCTTGTAGACCATTAATAATGAACTATTTGAAGAAGTATCGATCGCAAATTCCATGCAAATTTCCAATTTATCAAAGGAAGCAATAAAGTCTTCAATTGTGCCTATTTGGCATAACTTGGTTAATCACACCAAAAAAATAGTCTTTGTTTCAAAGAGAGTAAATATGGTCTTAAACAAATAGCTCCAAGAAATGTACCTCACATAGGCCTTCTTATGCCATTTTCACCATTGCCAATGTTCTCCATCCAAATATAACACACTCACTCAGAATTCCATTGGGTCATCATTAACACCATGGAGTGAAAAGTAGAGTTCCATCTGGGTAACCTATCCTATTGGGTTGGAACCATCAAACTTGTTCATATCTACTTTATGGATTTTGTGTAACATATAATGTTGATTAATTTGAAAGGATGGCCTTGTGTAATGATCTCCTCCTATGGATGATTCACCACTAGTCCGCTCAACCAACAACTCCTTCCAATGTCCCTCTTTGAGTAAGAATGCATCTACAAGCTTGGAGATTTATTATTGTATGATGTTGATATTAGAAACATGTTCTTCTAGGTAATTGATATTAGCAACCTTTGTGTTCATGTGGTCGATCTTAGAAACTTGTACTTTGGTATAAGAGACACAATCTTCCAGTTGAGTGATATTTTTATCCATTTCCATGTTTTTAGTAACCATCATAGGACCCTTGGGTCCACCATAAGGGTTCCTGAAGAGTTATATCAATGTGATCAACATTGTGCAATGATTCTTTTGAGACATGTCTCCCATAAGATTATGGTCAAGTCCACAAAAATGATTAATTGAGAGCTAGACAATTGAAATCAATATCACACTAGGGGTATTTTGATATAGGTTCACTGAAAATGGTATGAGCTAGTCCAAGACTTAAAAAAAAAACAAAAAAAATAGCAGAGTATTACTCATGTTTGAGTATTATTTTAGAAACAAAATTCTCAAATTCTTGATATTCTGGGAGATTGTTTTTTTTTTTTTTCCCACTACTTATGCTACAAAGAATAGGTTTGGTAAGGTCCTAATAAAAAGGAGAGTAAAGTGCTATATTTCTCCCTAATATAATTGAGGGTTTCCAACAATGGTCCTTGACCAAGTATTTCATAGTGCCAACAAAGGAGGATAGACTGCACCCCTAGCCATACTACATAAGTCGTTGGTACCTAAGAGTGATCACCCCAACTACTATTCTCAGTGTACTATAGAAACAAAATGGTTGATAGGTTTATGTGGGGATGATTTCATGTGTGAATAGGGGCCTTCCTATATACTCGTAGGTACATGGAAGAGTGAATATGTACACAGATTCTATCTAATACTACTCACTAGGTACCAACATAGGTGTACAAGGGTGTTCAACCAGGTGAATATACTTGTATTCCTTGTGTGTATGCTTACCGACAACAATTTTACTCATTGAACAACATACAATTGTGTTTAAAGATGTGGGAACATGTCTCTATCCTTAAAAAAATTCTCTAAACTTTGGGCATGTGCTGGCATAGGAAATAGCTCTGATATAACTTGTAGTATCAATAGAAATAATAAATTATGATAAATATAAGAAGGAACATGAATTGAAGAAAATTTAAATAGGCGAAATAAGGGTATTACACTTTCATAATATAAACCCTTATATTGATAATCCAAAAAGAGAGAAATGTTCATGGGCCTCTTTGAGGGGGTAGCCTCAAAAAATGTAGAGCTCCAACACAATAAAATACTTGACAAAACATTACATAGCCTTCTACCTATATAAATAGTTTCTTACTAGAAAAACCCTAACAATTGATGGTCCCATCT
>ML782881.1:238125-290834 GCA_009831015.1 Picea engelmannii | reverse complement strand
GGGGTTCGGATTTGATGAAAGGGTTTGATGATCCCACCACCGGATGATGTGCATGTGTGTCGAATGATGTTGAAGGCGGGGCCAGGATCCCCCCCTCCCTGCTTAGGCAAAGCCTTCGGCTCCGAGCACTAGTCCATAGTTGACAAGGTTCATGGAAACACCCTAAAATTGTTTCTGGGCGGTTTTTGCTATTTTTTCTATTTTAGCATTTTTCACTATTTTTAGTGGTTTTCTAAATTAATCCCATATTAAGGGATTAGGGTTTTGGTAGCTGCATAATACCTAAAATATTGTATATATTGTATTGTGAATGGTGAAAATAATACAATGAAGAGTTGAGAGGTGTGGCACCAAGGAAAGCTGGTTTTCTCCCTGTTAACGACTTCTAGTGCAAATCTCTATGTACTATGTGTATGCGCCATTGATTAATTTTTGTTTTTCTTAAGAATATGTATGCATTTATTTACTTCATAGGTTTACAACTTACATCATCATTAATGGGTACCAACCACTTTGCATGGATTATCTAATAAAGATGACCCTTTTACAACGAGTAACCATACATCAACCACCTAATGGGCCTTATTCAAAGAATATGGTCCCATACATTAATTGACTAATTCCTAAATACCCCAAAGTATGGAGGTTAGAGTAGGTCCCTAAATTGTGCAAAAGTGATATTAATGTGTGCTTCTATTATAGGGTTTTTTTAATAACATAATATCAATATAAGGAAGATAAGGCTTCTATCCTTGCTAAAATCCCTTGGATTTGTATTTCTTCATTTATTTTCATTGATCCCATGTTTGTTGACTTTGATCGCTATCCAAATGGAAGTTGCCACAAAACCGATGTGGTTTCAAATTCTAAATTTGTTGGCTCACTTTTAGATGGATGATGTTTTTTAAACAATTGGAAATTCCGTTAGCAAATATGTTGATTTAGAAATGGAAATGAATGCAAGGGTGTTGTAGGAAATAATTCCCAGTGACTAGGTTAGGTCATTGATAGAGCAAACATAAGATAAACTACTCAACTTTCCATATTCAGTTATTATGTCAAAGAAAATGGTAATGGATGGAGGAAAATACCTTTGAACAATTAGCTGACCCCTTTAGTTGACTTTGGTGTTTGTCTAGAGAAAGTATTGAATGCTCCAATTGAAATCTGGACACAAGTGTAAACAACCTTCCTCAAACCATTTAAAGCAATAAATATCAATGACAATATGGCAAGAATAAATTGTAATTAACTAATATTAACTAACATTAAGTGGTTAATTCCTCCACAAATCATGAAATTAACAATCAACCATCAAGTAAATTGCACCATAATTTGGGGGATGGAAAGAAGTAAGATCTCCATATATTAATGAAATTGTGAAACAACGGTTACAACAATATACCTAATCTACTACTAGCACCTTCGTAAATAGATTTTGGATTCCTTCAGCTAGGATTAACCACTTATTGAATTCTACTCCACTTCATTACTCCTCACCACACGTGGATGGAAAAATCAAGGATTTAGATCACAATTCTTATAAATATAATTACTCTTAGAAATAGAGGTTTCTATAGAAAAGATTGGCCATAAAAATCTAGGAAAATGCTCTAGCATAAGAGTGCTATAAAGTAAGTTCAATTCCCCTTCTCAAACATTTGAACTCAATTTATATCATGAAGGTTAAGTTCATTGGTAACAAGAATTAATTTTGCATATGTGGAAAAATCTTGTAAAAATCCCACTCAAGAGTGTTCAATTAATGCACATTTATTATTTTTTACTCTTTTTAGGATATACCCATGAATTTCCTTAAGGGAAATCATGGGTACCCACATGTTGCATGAAAGAAACATATATGTGAGAGGCAAAAATACAAATAATCACATATTTGGTGTGGAGTGTTGTAACATGGTCTAAATTTTCATAAAATTTTAAGGGAAATCATGGGTACCCACATGTTGCATGAAAGAAACATATATGTGAGAGGCAAAAATACAAATAATCACATATTTGGTGTGGAGTGTTGTAACATGGTCTAAATTTTCATAAAATTTTAAATTTGTATGACATAGGGTTTATTAAAATTTTAGTTTTGCAAACAATTTTAAAAAACAAAACTTTGAGGAAATTAGTTTAGTTTAAAAACAATATAATAAAATCTTTTTTTTAATATTTTATTGTTTAGATTACTTTTATTTTGTTTTAAGTTCTTTTTAAATAAATTAAAAGTTGATGATAAATTTTTGTGATATAATTTAAAGTTTTCTTTAATAGTTTTTTATTATTTGGTTTTTATTAATAAAAGTGTATGTTGCTTGCATATTTAATTGCGTGCTCCTATCATCATATTGATGGTTCACAATGAATTGTGCCCACCCTCTGCATGCTCGATGTTTAACATAAGGGACGGGGGTTGCAAAACTCAATCCGAGTTTAATAATTTTTGACGTGGTGCTCATCCATGGACTGAGGCCCTCCTAGGCCGTAGTTAGCTTAACTACATCCGACCCCCCCACAATCGACATGAAACCGACGCATGTCCCACTTGTTGTCAGTTGTCGAAAAGGTAAAGTTTAAATTTAAATTTTATTTTAATTAACTTGTCGCCAATCATAAAATGACATGTATCCACTTCTGATTTAAAAAGGGGTAATGGTAAATCATTTGGTTTGTTTTGAGATTTATAAACAGTTCCATCTTCCGAAAATTTGTTCAAAATTTCAAAAATTTGTTTGAGGGCCTTCTAAAATGTTCCGACGCTATTCTCCATCGTCCTTCTAGCCTAAAAATTGTTGCAATCAACCTTATCTATGGGTAATTCCAAACGTATTCAATCTCTCAGTTTTCTTATATAGAATGGAATCTTATAAGTCATCTAAAGCCAAGGAAAACATAAATACTGTAGAGGAAGATTTGGTTGACATAAACAAGGATATTTTCGATCCTATCTTGTCGTTTGATCCTTTTGAGTTACACCAGCAGGAGAACCGTAACTTTGGGGATCTAGTCGATCAATATTGTGCATGGGAATTTGACTTAACAAAATTTTTAATACCCCAGGTATACCATTTCCCAGAATTTATAGTCTGGTGTGCTTCAAACTACATTTCCTCTAAGAGAATTGTAATTTCCAAAAATGGATCTGTCCTTATTGAGTTAACACCTCAATCCATCAATGAAATGACAAGATGGCCATTAAACCCTGACATCAAAGCATTAAACGATTTTATATTTGTCAAATGCTTCAGAGAACTAAAGCTAGAGGAAAGGGTTACCTTATTACAGTCGTATCTATGCATAAAACTTGATGTTCATGCTGATAATGTTGTTATTGAATCCAATTTGTTTCGTGAAACTTCACAAAAAATTATCTCTATGAGCTCTGCAATTTTGGGAAAAATCAATGACTCAACGGTTGATGAGTTTGTGTTAGGAATCGTGGTTTCAATTTTCTTGATTATGACCAAACCCTTGACTAGATTTAATTATGCCCAGTTCTTAGCATATCAAATCCATTATCAACTCTTTGAATTTGAATCTCTTATAAGCTTTAGATACCAGTCTTACCTAGTTCACCTCTTTTTTTTTTGCACAAGCCTTCCATTTTATGCATCCATGATTAAAGTTTGAAGACAATATTGGTAACCCAACTTCAGTCATTCATTGGAATTATATGATTAAGAAGAAGTCTATGAATGTTGTATTTTCACAGTATGTTGACCAATTTATGTCTAAATCATATCAAATAATATACAGTGAATCTCCCCCGAGAATCGTTCCTGAGTGCAAAAAACTATTATAATTAAGCCCATATAAGAGAGTGGGAGACTGGTACATCTTTGAACATCATACTAAAATCAGAATTTTTGGTTGTCAACTTCTTCCTTTCCTCTTGGCTATTTTCTGGACTCCTCAAATTTTTTCTCTTGAATATGTTAGGCAAATATTGAACTCAGATGAAATTCATTTTGTGTCAAATAAATAGAAGGAAAGTTTCAAATTAAAGAAGGAGGTAGGTCCTTTCATTGTAAATACCACATTAGGCTTGCATGTAACAACAAAGTTTGTCTCGGCCTTGGTATTTCAATAGGGAGAACCATGGAATTATGATCCTCATGGTATAATCTCTTCAAAAAGAATCTCACATGGGTGGGCTCCTTATCAACATCAACAAAATACTAAGCTGGCGCTGTTGGAAAACCAGGACAATTGGCAAGATGTGCATAATATTTTACAAGTTCAGGGTAAAACATTAGATTAGTCTGCAAAATCTCCAATCACACAAACACCTCAATAATTTGAGAAGACATACAAAAGAAAGATTTCATAATCAACTCTAAAGGATTCGGGAATAGATGAAGAAGGATCAACGAAAAGGAATAAATTGGAAACGCTTGAGGAAGAAGAGGATCCTGAGTTACCAGAAGAAATAATTCCAAAGAAAAAGTGCCCTGCTATGACTGTAGAAATAAGATCATCAGAAAATCTCAAGAGTGTAGAGAGTCAAAATGAAATAGAGCCAGGGATTATTGATCAATCAAAGAAAATAGATTAGGCCATCAGTTCATGGAAATAAAAAAGCAGGTGCAAGTATTAAAAAAAGTATGATTCCCAAAGTCTATGACTGTTACGAAGTATTTCCCCTGTGGATAGGTGAAATCTCCCTTGGATTATCAGACCCCTATTACCAAGACAGAAAAGTACAAATGGTTGATATATTCTTTTCAGATCTAACTTAGCTAATTAAACGAGGATAACAGACGTGTGACATACCTTATTCCGATGATTATCCTTTGATGCTCCAAATCTCGAGCTTGATTCCTAAGCTCCTTGATCCTACAAAGAAAAAAAAATATACCTTTCTTCCACTATGTATAATTAACTAAACAAATATATCTACTAAGATCGAACGACAATAGACAAGAAGATGCAAAAGTACACATACTTGAAGGAAATAGGCCAAGTATATTAATTTGAGAACCAAAATCAAGTACTTACAATATGATATTGAAGATGCAATAGCTCCTTCAGGTCCTCCTCATCCAACCCTTTACATGAACAACATAAGGTCAAAATAATGATGCTATTACCGATTTCTTCCTTTCCTTATACCATGGAAATGCCTCCAATTTATAGGCTTTTAGAGGCTCAACCACCTTGAGTATTTTTGGAATTGGTTTAGGATATGACTCCATAGGTTGTGATTCTTTCTGAAGATATAACCATAGAGTAGGATTCAAGCCAAACAAACTCCCAATCTTCGGAGCTGTCCCTTAGAAGAAGGTGGGATTCACCTTGATTCCCTCAACCAACAATGACAACCCCATAAAGCTCTAGACAGAGCACCGTGGCGCCCCCTTTTCATGGTGTGGTGAGCGTTAGTGCTTCCTAGGCATAGAAAAGGGAGTGCCAAGCTTCTTAAATGTCCAAAAAATGGTCAAACTCCCAGGTAAGAAGGTATGTTTCGACTGTTAAATGATGGGGTTTTTCTTTCCAACATTATTTAGGGTTTGTGGCAAGTGTTTTTATGGTGTCGATTGAGTTGCGACACTTACTAAAAGTGTAAAAAGCATGTTACGAAACTTGTGAAAGTTTGGGTATGCCACTTACGATGATTGCGATTCTTATGATATGATGTTTGCGCCACATGCGACACTTGCGATACAAGCGACACTTGTGACACATTATGCAAGCGTGGAAATTTGACGTGTAACCGATTTCCCCCCAAATTGTGAAGTTAGAAGAGGAAACTGATGGCCGAAACACTTTATAGATTCTTCAATGCAAGGGTGTTGGATTCAGAGAACCTGGTAGAAGATTCAAACAACCATCAAATAGCATCAATATAAATTTCATTCCTGAGGCAGGCTTACCTATGCTCAGAATCTAAAGGAATTAAAGAATGGCTTCCGACCAATATATTGCAGATCCATAGTGATATTGACTAAGGAGATTGCCACTAGAGATACAATGTGGATCCATTTCTCCACGACATGACCTGATCATAGAGAAAAAAAAATACATAGTGGATCTACGATATGACAATAACATATACACAAACCAATATAAAGTGGATCTATGTAAATTAGTCAAATAATCTCCATCGCGGCTGTTGGATTACTTAGAGGGGGGTGAATCAGTAATAGAGAAATTTAATCCTTTTTAACCATAAAATGCAAGTGTTATATCAATGTAGCATTATCATCCAATAGCGTCAGAGTAAATAAACAATGAAAAAATGAGCAATCATACATATACACAGTACACTAGTGTTTTTGCGTGGAAACCCAAAGCGGAAGAAAATCACAGAATGATTTTTCTTATATGTCTTTAAGAATTACATTCATTGGAGGCACCAACTTCCTTTGTTTTCCAGTTGCAATTGGAAGGAGGCTCCAACCCCCTAGTTTCTCGGGCTACAACCTGAGGGAATCTCCAACTCCTCAATTCTATGGCTACAACTAGAAGGAGGCTACAATCCCCTATGTTCTACGACTACAAACAGAAGGTGGATACAACCACCTGTCCTTGTCTCATCCAACTGACCTGAAGTAGAAGTAGAATGATGTAACCACTGTCACATTGTCACCGTGAGATATACTGCTGTAAACCTGTACCAATCAACCTGCACCAAACAACCTGTAACAACCTGTACCAAACAACCTATAATCAACCTGTAACATAAAGAAGTGCATCAACCATGCACCAACCTGTATCTCAACCTATACCATCAATGGGTGCATCAACCATGCACTAAATATGTACCAATCATGCATCAAATACACATAAACTATGACTCATCAATATGTTCCAACATCATCAACTATACACCTCATGTATGTGTCAACTCATCAACTACTTGTCTCAGCCATGTACCCAACATGTACCTCAACCAAAATCCCTCATCAATTTCATCAGCCAAATCTGATTTGTAACTATGTAATATAACCGATGTATATGATCACATACCTGCAAACCTTCCTTAACTTTAACAACAAGAGACTAACATTTTCATCAAACTTTCCTTTAGTCTCACATGGCTATTTTTGGATTAGTCAACAACCCTAACTTGAAATAATCATAACTATGTACCTGTAATGAATAAAGATATGAAAATAGTACACAATGTTCTTCAGTTTCTTTTATGAAATTCCTCCAAGTTTCACTACATGGAACCTCTCAGAAAAGGAGTTATAGCAAAAATGACATACCTTGTTGAATTTTGGCTTGTTCTAGAGAGAGAACTTGCAGAGCATGCCCCACACTGAATATTTGTTGTATGGATCTAAAAATGGTACACGAAATACTAAAGATTGTACTATAACCAATCAATGGCAAATGCATCTTTCCATCCAAGGCTGCTCCCCCTGACTGAACTCTTGCTGAAACTAATCTCCCAACCTGAAATTTCCTCTTTATGGTGCTTCCTTGTGTAAATCTAAGACATATAATATAAGCATTCATTTTGGAGTAGAAATTACTCTGAGTCTCCGACGAAGATACTGAAAGGCTTCCCATGGAAGCATTTTTGTAAAGATGTCTACCACTTGTTATTTTGTGTCCACATATTCAACTCTGTTGTTCTTATCTGCAACCTGTTCCCGTAGAAAGTGATACTTGATTGGAATGTGCTTCTTCTTGGAGTGCATCGACGGGTTCTTTGAGATACTGTTGGCGCTTGTATTATCACAATATATTGGATTGGGCTCATCATACTCAACCTGTATATCTGTTAGATTTTTTTTCATTCATAGAACCTGTGTACAACATCCTGCTGCTACAATACACTCTGTTTCAGCTGTAGATAATGATATTGATGATTGTTTCTTGCTTAGCCAAGATACTAAACACTCACCCAAGTAGAATAATGCTCCACTGGTGCTTCGTCGGTCATCAATGCAACCTGCCCAATCTGCATCTATGTAGGCAATAAGTGATATATCCTTTCCTTATGGATACCATAATCCAAACTCTTTTGTTCCTTTGAGATATCTGAAAATCCTCTTCACTGCTAAGACATGTGATTCCTTTGGTGATGCTTGAAATCGTGCCACCTGTCCAACTGCCTACATTACATCTGGTCTGGATGCTGTCACATATAGTAAGCTACCAATCATTGACTTGTATTTCCTCTGGTCTGTAGACTTTGAATCATCATCTTTTCTCAACTTGCAATTGGTTTGCATAGGAGTGGTAACTGGTTTGCAATCTTCCATTCTAAACCTCGTTATCATTTCTATGATATACTTGGTTTGAGAAATAAAAATTCCTCGATGTATTTGATGTATTTGAAGACCCAAAAATAAGGATAGTTCTCTGAGTAATGACATTTCAAATTCATTCTTCACATCCTTTGAAAATTTATGGCTTAACCTATCATCAATACTTCCAAAAATAATATCATCAACATAAACTTCAATTAATAAAATACCATCTTGAGTTACCTTGATGTAGAGGTTGTTGTCTGCACTTCCTTTTATGAGCCCTACATGTTGTACATATTTATCCAGTCTAGAGTACCATGCTCTAGGTGCTTGTTTTAGACCATACAAGGCCTTCTTCAATTTACACACATAATTTGCATTCTATGACAACTGAAATCCTTCTGGTTGTTCAATGTAGACTTTTATTCAAGTTCCCCGTTCAGAAAATCTGATTTCACATCCATATGATACGCTTTAATATTCTTGGAGCTTGCATAAGCTAAGAGAAATCAGATTGCTTCCATTATGGCAATTGGGGAAAATGTCTCTTCAAAGTCGATTCCTTCAACCTGTGCGTATCCTTTACATACCAATCTAGATTTGTTCCTTGTAACATGTCCATATTCATTCAATTTATTTCTGAAAACCCACTTTGTGCAATCACATTCTTATTCTTTGGTCTTGGAACCAATTACCAAATGTCATTCTTCTCTATTTGATCCAATTCTTCATCCATGGCCTTATTCCAGAATTCATCCTTGCTGGCCTCTTCAAAACTGTTTGGTTCAATCGTAGATAAGAGTGCTAGGTGCATTTTGTTGAACACACCGCCCACACTAAGAAGGGGGGGGGGGGTGAATTAGTGTGTGGACTTTTCTAACCCTTCTTCTTCTTGCAAGTTAGTAGTTAAAACATAATTTGACAGATTAATAATAATCAGATCATAACATAATGGATACAAGAGACACCAGATGTTTGTGTAAGATTTTGTATAACTGATATGAATATAGTAATATGAATTTTCCCAGCAACAACTATTCTGTATCAGCACCAACTAAAGTAAGGAGCACCAACTCTCAAGAGAGAACCAACTCTCAAGAAAGACCCAGCTTGTCGCAAGACCCATCTTGCCGCAAGACCCATCTTGCTGCAAGACCCAACTTGCTGATAGAACACAATCTATCCAAATAGAGAAACTGACTCTAGTAGCAGTGATCCATTATAAAATCAACTCTATCTCATGATCATAGGTCTACCATAAAAGCTCATCACCGCTTTTAATCTTCTCTCTGAAATTCACACCTTCTTCGTTTTATCTTTCCTCTGATACTTTCTCCCTTTATTCACTTCTACATCTCTCTTATATTTGCATGGACCTCAGGTCTAGATCCACCTCTTCACTTCACAAGCCACTCTTCATCAACTCCGCACCTTTTCAAGTGAACCATCATGGTTGTATTTATACTTGTTTATGCTCAAAACTTGTTTAAGTTATTGAGATGACTTGTGCAATAAGTTATAACTAACTTGTTCATTTACAATAACTTTTGGGACCACCAGAGATCATCAATCCGGGTCTTTAATGTTACACCTGGCATCCCCTTTCCTTTCACAAATCGATCAAATTCATGGATCGATTTCCTTCGTCTCTATGATAACATAGATCGAATCTTCCTTCAAACCATGTTGATGCGATCAATGGCATAGAACAACAAGCTTAACGATTTAAGTGACGCATTACATTCTGCCCTTTCAAATATCTTTACCATATGACCAGTGGCATTGACCATATGCTAGGAGAGACGAGCTCTTGAGCATTTATCGATTCAACGATCACAATTCAATCTCCCGATGAGATGGATGATTGTCGGGACTTCGGGTCTTCGCCCTTCGGGTCTTTGTGACTTTCAACCTTTCAAATCTCCCGAATAATATATCGTGGAATAGATCGGACGATTCACATTATATCTCGGAACCAGATCAATGGTTATATTTGATCCTTACATATATCCTTCATTGCGTAATCCAACAACCAAG
The DNA here is from genome assembly GCA_009831015.1 of Picea engelmannii. NCBI lineage: Eukaryota > Viridiplantae > Streptophyta > Pinopsida > Pinales > Pinaceae > Picea > Picea engelmannii. The sequence continues at coordinate 280,587 of ML782881.1, read as the reverse complement.
ACTTAATCAAGCAATGATATGGATGACCACCTTTTACTCCACGACTTCGTCTAGTATTCTTATGCTATCCTTCCACTGTATTTTGATCAACGATTGAGAGTACAACCGAACATCAGATCGATGATCGATATCTCCTTTGGGTCTCCAGATTTCGGAGATTTCGAGTCTCAACCCGTTCTTTCCTCTGTACATCATTCTTCCAGAGTTGACAGTCTGCTGACGCGTGTCCCTTTCTCGATCAACTGTCGAGATCCTTTCACATCTCCGGGGTTTGAAGATTTCAAATCTCAACCCTTTCTTTCTTCTGGAGTGATAACCTACTGAGTCAGTCATAAAGTGCTGGAGACCACTTGTTGTTAGTTAATGTTTCCACTTACACTATCCTTCCACTGAAGTAGATCGACAGTTGAGAATGCTCCGAAAGTGATCTTCAGATCGGACATCTCATGTCCACTTCGGGTCATCAACATTCAGGACTTCGAGACTTTGGGCGAGTGATGGTGGTAAAAATCCCGAAAGCAAAACTCCCAGAGTAACGTAACTTACTTGCGTCACTTGATGATGTGTCATGAGATGAGCAACTACCACGTGTCACTCAGATTCACGATTTGCATGTACGTGAAATGTTGATTCAACTTGACACTTGTCGTTCTCTGACTATGCCACGTGTCCTTGACTATTGACGTGGTCTGTCACAGTTTCTTGTTGACATCAACATAGATCTCCTGTTGTGACACATGTTCATCTCCTTGATCTAACGGTAAAGATAATATCCGAAGGGTATCTCATATCGACGAATGAGAGCAACTTCAGACCTTCGTACTTCGGGACTTTTGACATTCGTTCATGATAAAACTCTCGAAGCAATTCTTCTGGAGTGACGTAACTTTCTTACGTCACTTGTTGACATGGCATGAGCCAATTTCCTCTTGAAACATGCCATCATCTGATTATGCCATGTGTGTTTGCTGACGTGGTCTGTTGACATGGTTTGCCACATGTCTTTTGCTGATGTTGTCTACTGACATGGTCTACCATATGCCCTTTTGCTGACGTGGTCTGCTGACCAACAACCCTAGTCCAACGATCCTCGTATATCCTCCAAATCCGACGATCCTTATTCATTTCGGATTTTCGGGCTTTGGGTATTTCACATCTTAAACTTTCCGAAGCGTAACCTCCTCGCAACTTTAGATCCAAACTAAATGATGTTCGTCGATCATGAATTTAGATCGACGACTCGATCTATCTGCGATGCAACTCTTCTATCTTATCCTGTCCTTCCACTTAGAATGATCCAACAACTGACGGAAGTTCGCATGAATGTGATCTCAGATATTACCTCACTTATCCTATCCTTCCACTCAATGATCCGATGGCTGACGAGAATTTGGATTTGATCCGATAGATGATGGGTATTCGGTCAATCGAATTCTCAATAGTTTTTCCCCGCTTATCCTATCCTTCCACTCAAAAAGTGATCCAATGGTTATGAATATTCTTGAAGCAGATCCATGATCAAGGATGATTGCGGAACCACAACTTGTGAGTGATTTAACTCATCACCCAAACTCTGCAATTTGAAGTTGCATGTTGTTGGTGAGTCAACCACAATTGTTAATTTTTGAAGCTATAGGATCGGACAGTCCTGACTAATTGCGGGATTGGAACTAGCGCAATATTTAATTCTCCTTTTGATCTCCTCAATTCATCCCTGCCGTTGAATTGGTGATTTCACATCTGACAGTCAAGACTTAATCTGACTTAGTCTCATTGTTTGTTGGATCAACCGCAGTCATAGATCTTTGAAGCTATAAGATTTGATAATCTAGACAAATTGTGGCATTGTAACTGGCGAGTAGTTTAATTCTGCTTTCATTCCCCGCAATTCATCCCTGTCGTTGATCTAGCTTGCAAATCGACGGTCACGATCCTCCAACGATCCTCAAGCCCATGGTCACTCATATGACCTATGTCTGTTATATTTAGACGATCAACACGGTCAGCCTTGATTGGATGACTGTTGAGGCTTCTCACTCTTGATCAGACGACTACTGAAGCTTCTCACCCTAAGCTTGCTTTTTTCCTTCCGAGCTTTGATCTCTGTGTTTTCTAACCCTCATGAGCTTTTATCATAGGATTGTTGATCCTATCATGATCAATAATAATCACAAATTTCTTCATACTTTTTGCTTCTTCTGATATACTGTGCAATGCTCTTTTCCTTATGAGATTTGATCTTCATACTGTTCGCTCCTCCTCTTCAGCTTGTGCTTTCAATATCTACATATTGTTTGACATCTTCTGCTGAATGATATACTGTTGACATCAATGATAATCTCATCTCTGGTAGTTCATCATTAATAACAGACCATCACTGTTAGTTCATATATGGTAGTTCATCGACTGTTGACATCAATGACAATATGTCCAACAATATCCCCCTTTGTCATTGAGGGAAACACACTAACTTCATATAAAAAACTCCCCCTGTGATGATGCTTTCCTCTTGTGAAGTTTTGATGCTTTCCTCTTATGAAGTTTTCTCTCCCCCTTTGACATCAATGGAAAAGGGTTTTTGTCCCTGTGGTAAAGCTCTGTATGTTACCAACCAGAATCTAAACTTGGGTAACTCTTCCTACAATCATGTTCTTCCTGTCACAACTGAATGAATCCCCCTGTCAATATGCTCTCTCTCTGCTTCTGACTACTCTCCCCTTTGTTTCTGAAAAGGTATATCTTCCTGACAAGGTTTCTTTCCCTATTAATTTACTAACTTCTTATCTCAGTTGATTGGGATTTTTGTGTTTGAGATGAGTAGTCTTCTTGATACAAATTTTTGTAGTGATCGAGTCTTTTCAAAACTTAATTTAATTACTTTCTTATTTACTAACCAAAACTTCCCTTGAGTTTTTACTGACTGTTCTCCCCCTTTTTTTCTAAAAGGGTAGTTTTTTCTGACAGGGTTTCTCCTCTTGTTATCTCTACAGAATGTCATGTACATCATTTTGTACATCAGAATGCTGCTTCTGCGGATGTCGCTGTCTTACTGGAATATTGCACAATTGTAGCTCATCTTATTCAAGCAATTATTGGATCTTCCCATTGATTCTCATCGGTCTTTAACTAGATGTATCCGTCTTTATCCAAGATGCTTCTTTATTGTACATTGCTCTAAAGTTGCCTGAGACAACTTTATACTATGCTTGTTACACGACTGCAATTATTTTTGCAACATTTAAATTCACTCCTGTTCACTTGTTCAGTCTTTGCTATCCACATCTGTGAGTGTCCTGGTTTCTTGAGCTTTGTTTTCTGATCATCTATTACTGCAACTTATTTTTTCTTCCATGTTTCATTTACACCTTTTGTCATACTGTATGACACATTTCTCATTGACTGTTTTCTTGAGTTCCAACAGTTATAGGATTTGTGGCCATATCCACCACAACTATAGCATCTCATAGTGTAACAATGTGCAACAATATCTCCAACTTGATTGCAGCTCCAACATCTTGTACTGTTGTTGAACCTACCAACTTGTTTTCTTCCATGATGCCTACAATCCAAGGCTTTATGACCATATTCATTACAAGAAAAACAATAGTCGTTAAAAACACTTTCATACCTTCTTTGATTCATCCATGAAGGTGTCTCTCTTCTGAAGTTGCTTTGAGGTATATGAATAGCTTCTGGATGTCTTCCTTGATCTGATCTTCTAAATTTTGTAGTGTTGCCTTTATTCTTTGAACGTGAAGAACCTGAGTCATACATGCTTTCACTTTTTACAAATGAAGGAGCTATTTCAGACCTGTCTTCATCCTTTGTAAATGAAGGACTTGTGTCAGACTTATTTTCATCCTTTACAAGTGAAGGACTTGTGTCAGCCCTGTTTTCACCTTTTACAAATGAAGGACCTGCATCCGATTTCTTAGGAGTACTGATTTCTTCCTTGTTTTATCCAAGACCAGATTTGTCTGTTGGTGATATTTGACTATCCAAGATCTCATCCAGGGTCATGGAGCTTTTTAAGAACTTGATTTTGGTGTCTAACTTCTCAACCTTCTTTCTAATATTTAAAACTTCTGCTTCCAGCTCATGCATGATTCTTCCTTTTTGTCTAGCTGGTTCCTTACTACCTCCTCTCTCCTTTTGGTTTCTTCAAGTTGGATTTTAAGATTGACATAGTTTTCCCTTAGTTTTTTTAGATATACAAGGTTTTTGATTGGTTCATCATCTTCCTTCTTTTCTTCTTTTGCTTGACTGATTTCATTTTTCAGTCTCTCGATTTCTTCTTCCTTTTATATTGTTAGATCAACAACTTTTATTTTCAATCTTTTGATCTCTTCTTCTTTGTTTTCTAATTGAATCTTTTGCTCAAACATGATTTCTTCATTGTCTTTGAGCTTTTCTTTTATTTCCAGGATATGCTTCTGATTGCTAAGCTCATCATCTTCCTTCTCCTTTTATTTTACTTGACTAATTTCTCTCTTCAGCTTCTCGATCTCCTCTTCTTTCTCTTCAAACTGATTGTCCTGATCATATATTATATTTTCACTGTCCTTGAGCATTTCCTTTATTTCCAGGACATGCTTTTGACTCTTTTCAAGAAATTCTTTAGTGTAGTCATGAAGATAGCTATAGTCTGATTCATTATGGTCATAGAGGTATTCATAGAGACTCCAATCAACCTTTTGATTGGCCTTTGATAGTTCTTATTCTACTTCTTCCATGGGGTAAATGCTAACAAAACATTCTATTATTGTACCTGAGTCTTCTTCTTTACTTTCAGGGGAGGATTCAATATAAATGTCACTGCAATCAAAATATTGTGGAGAGTCCTTACCTTTATTGATGGATGATTCTTCATCTTCATCCTTGATAGGAATGTCTTCCGTGTCTTCACTTTTGATTTGATACATCTTTTCTAACTTCATCCATAAGTCCTTGGAGGATGTGCATAGTCCTATTCTTGCCTTGATTGTATCTGATAATCCATTGAGAAGAATCTTCAATGCCACTTCATTGTTCTTCCTTGCTTTTCTTTAGACTTTAATTTTGGACAGATTCTTTGATGTAGTTAAGTCCTAGGGCTTGCTTACTATTTAATTCCAAACTTCAAATCCTTTTGACTTCAAATACTGTTTCATACTTTCTCTCCATGAGGAATAATCTGTTCCATCAAATAAGGGAGCTTTAATTGCAGAGAGAGCCATCTGTCCACCCATTTATTTAGGATCTACCTTCCAGTGTTTAAACTGTTGTTTGAAGAAACTTTCTCTGATACACCGCCCACACTAAGAGGGGGGGGGGGGTCAATTAGTGTGTGGACTTTTTAAACTTTTCTTCTTCTTGAAAGTTAGCAGTTAAAATATAATTTAATAGATTAATAACAACCAGATCGTAACACAATGGACACAAGAGACACTAGATGTTTGTGTAATCTTTTGTATAATTGATATGAATTTTCTCAGCAACAACTATTCTGTATCAACACCAACTGAAGTAAGGAGCACCAACTCCTGAGAGAGCACCAACTCTCAAGCAAGACCCAGCTTGTCGCAAGACCCAACTTGCTGATGGAACACCGTCTATCCAACTAGAGAAACATACTCTAGTAGCAATGATCCATTATAGAATCAAATCTATCTCATGATTAGAGGTCTACCATAAGTGCTCATCGCCGCTTTTCATCTTCTCTCTGAAATTCGTGCCTTCTTCGCTTTATCTTTCCTCTAATACTTTCTCCCTTTCTTCACTTTTACATCTCTCTTATATTCACATAGACCTCAAGTCCAGATCCGCCTCTTCACTTCAAAATCCACTCTTCATCAACTCCACACCTTTTCAAGTGAACCATCATGGTTGTATTTATACTTGTTTATGTTCAAAACTTGTTTAAGTTATTGAGCCGACTTGTGCAACAAGTTATAACTAACTTGTTCATTTACAATAAATTTTGGGACCACCAGAGATCATCAATCTGAGTTTTTAACATTACACCTGACATCCCCTTTACTTTCACAAATCGATCAAAATCATGGATCGATTTCCTTCGTCTCCGTGATAACAGAGATTGACGCTTCCTTCAAACCATGTTGATATGATCAATGGCGTAGAACCACAGTCTTAACGATTTAAGCAACACATTACATTCTTCCCTTTCAAATCTCTTTACCATATGACCGGTGGCATTGACCAGATGCTAGGCAAGATGAGATGAGCGTTTATCGATTCAACGGTCACGATTCAATCTCCCAATGAGATGGATGATTGTCGAGACTTTGGGTCTTCTCCCTTCAAGTCTTTGTGACTTCCAACCTTTCAAATATCCCGAATACGATATCGTCGAACAGATTGGATGGTTCACATTATATCTCAGAACCAGATCAATGGTTATATTTGATCCTTACATCTATCCTTCATTTCTTAATCCAACATCCAGGACTTAATCAAGCAATGAGATGGATGGCCACCTTTTACTACACGACTTCGTCTAGTATGCTTACGCTATCCTTCCACTGTATTTTGATCCATGGTTGGGAGTACAACCGAACATCAGATCTACAGTCGATATCTCCTTCGGGTTTCCGAACTTTGAAGATTTTGAGTCTCAACCTGTTCTTTCCTTCATACGTCATTCTTTCGGAGCTGACAATCCGCTGACGCATGTCCATTTCTCGATCAATTGTCGAGATCCTTTCGCGTCTCCGGGGTTCAGAGATTTTAAATATCAACCCTTTTTTTCTTCCGGAGTGATCACCTGCTGAGTCGGTCATAAAGCGGTGGAGATCGCTTGCTATCGGTTAACATTTCCACTTACACTATCCTTCCACTGAAGTAGATCAACAATCGAGAATGCTCCTGAAGTGATCTTCAGATCAGACGTCTTGTGTCCACTTCGGATCATTGACATTAAGGACTTCGGGGCTTTGGGTGAGTGATGGTGGTAAAACTCCTGAAGCAAAACTCTCGGAGTGACGTAACTTACTTTTGTCACTTGATGATGTGTCACAAGCCAAGAATCTACCATGTTTCACTTAGATTCATGATTTTCATGTACCTGAAATGCTGATTCAAATTGACGCTTTTCGTTCTTTGACTGTGCCATTTGTCCTTGCTGAGGTAGATTGCTGACGTGGTTTGCCACAATTTCTTGCTAATGTCAACGTAGATCTCCCGATGTGACACATGTTCATCTCCCTAATCTAACGATCATGAGAGTATCCGAAGGGTATCTCAGATCGACGACTGAGAGCAACTTCGGAACTTCGTCCTTCGGGACTTTTGACATTTGTTCGTGATAAAAATCCTGAAGCAATTATCTCAGAGTGATGTAACTTGCTTACGTCACTCGTTGACATGGCACGAGCCAATTTAATCTTGACACATGTCATCATCCGATTATGCCATGTGTGTTTTCCGACGTGGTCTGTTGACATGGTCTGCCACATGTCTTTTGCTGATGTTGTCTGCTAACGTGGTCTACCATATGCCCTTTTACTGACGTGGTCTGTTGACCAACAGTCCTGATCCAACGGTCCTAGTATATCCTCCAAATCTGACAGTCCTTATTCATTTCGGATTTCCGGGCTTCGAGTATTTCATATCTCAAACTTTCCAGAGTGTAACCTCCTCGCAACTTTAGATCCGAACTAAATTTTGTTCGTCGATCATGAACTTAGATCGACGACTCGATTTGTCAGCGATGCAACTCTTCTATCTTATCCTGTCCTTCCACTTAGAATGATCCAACGACTGACGGAAGTTCACATGAATGAGATCTCAGATCTTACCTTGCTTATGCTATCTTTCCACTTGAAAAAGATCCGATGACTGGTGAGAATTTAGATTTGATCTGGCGAATGGCAGGTATTCGGTCAATTGAATTCTCAATCATTTTGCCCCACTTATCCTGTCCTTCCACTCAAAAAGTGATCCAACGGTTGTGAATATTATCAAAGTAGATCCACGATCAAGGATGATTGCGGAACCACAACTTGCGAGTGATTTAACTCGTCACCCAAACTCCATAATTTGAAGTTGTGCGTTGTTGGTGATTCAACCACAATTGTCGATTTTCGAAGCTATATGATCAGACAGTCTTGACTATTTGTGGGATTGGAACTAGCACGATATTTAATTCTCCTTTCAATATCCTCAATTCATCCCTACTGTTGATCTGGCAATTTCACATCCAACGGTAAAGACTTAATTTGACTTAATATCATTGTTTGTTGGATCAACCGCAGTCGTAGATATTCGAAGCTATGAGATCTGACGATCTAGACAAATTGCGGTATTGTAACTGACGAGTATTTTAATTATGCTTTCGCTCCCCACAATTCATCCCTTCCATTGATCTGGCTTGCAGATCGATGGTCGTGATCCTCCAACGATGTCTGTTATATTTAGATGATCAACACGGTCAACCTTGATCAGACGACTGCTGAGGCTTCTCACTCTTGATTGGACGATTGCTAAAGCTTCTCACCCTGAGCTTGCGTTTTTCCTTCCGAGATTTGATCTCTGCGTTTGCTAACCCTCCTGAGATTTTATCATAGGATTGTTGATCCTATCGTGATAAAAAATAATCACGAATTTCTTCATAATGTTCGCTTCTTTTGATATACCGTGCAATGCGTTTTTCCTTTTGAGCTTTGATCTTCATACTGTTCGCTCCTCCTCCTGTGCTTGCAGTTTCGATCTCTGCATACTGTTTGACATCTTCTGCTGACTGATATACTGTTGACATCAATGGCAATATCATCTCTGGTAGTTCATCATTAATAACATATCATCATTGTTAGTTAATCTCTGGTAGTTCATCGACTGTTGACATCAATGACAATATGTCCAACACATTTTTTCTAGTGAACAGATTCCTCTTCTAGTCTCAACTCCTGCATCTTTGTTTCCGATAATCTAATCTGAAGGATGATTCTTCTGTACTCATTTGCTAAGTGTCTTTGGAGGCACTTGCTAAACTTCATCTTCCACTTCTGTCTGATCTTCTTCATCTTCCCCTTCTACTTATTCTTCATCTTTTGCTTCTTCTTCGTAAAGTTGTTCCACTGACTTATTTTATTCTTCTTTTAATTATCGTCCACATGTTTCATCAATTGTGACATTGATGCTTTTCACAACTTTGTTCAACCTTAGATTGTAACACTTTTATGCTTTCCTTGTACTTGAGTAACCAACAAGTACTCCTCTGTCCACATGAGAGTCAAACTTTCCCATTCTGCCATCTTCTCTTTTGATGTAGCATTTGCTTCCAAATACTCTGAAGTGCTTCACATTTGCTGGTCTTCCTTTCCATAGCTCGTAGGGAGTTGTTTCATTGTTGTTTCTGAGCATTACTCTGTTTTGAATGTGAACTGTTGTATGCACTACATGTGTCTAGAAAATGTCTGTCAATTTGGAATCCATTAGCATTGTTCGGGCCATTTCCCGTGTAATTAACATCCATAATGTTCCTTTGTCTTTGAACCACTCTATGAACCAATATATGAATCCATGCTCTCGTCCACTATCATATGTCTGTCCAAAACTACTAAGTGTTCTCACCAATATAGCTCTTTCAATATTGTCCAAGACTCTACTGAAAAACTGTCCATAATGCTGACCCATTTATTACTATACTATCATGAAGTCTTCACTGTTACAACTATCAAACTATACTTTTTCTAACTCACTTCTTTGGATCTGTCTACTCAAACTTTGCAAGCTGCTCAAAGGATGGTTCTTTGTTATGTCACAACTATCACATCGACTCCACCTATCTAATATTCATGTTACCCAGGAGTCTCTAAGACGGCTGGCTCAGAACAATTCCTGCTATGATGTGTATTCATCATCATCTTCATAGGTAGATTCATCATCTCTCTGACCTCTGACTTCTTTCTTTCTGTCTTTGGATTCATATTTCACTACAATGTCTGAAAGTACAATCTCTTGAATCTGTTCCTTATTTACCTGTCCTTCTTTTCTTTCAGTTATTTTCCAAACCTTTATGTATCTGACATTTTTCTTTTTCTCTGTAGAATTTTCTTCATCTCATTTTATTGCCAATCTTGCGATCTCTGGGACCTTGTCTTTGTTCACCTGTTCTTCATGTTTTCTTATCCATACTTTCTTATATCTGATATCAATGTTCTCTTTCATGGAAATATCAATCATGATTCTACAATCACTAGCTATGTTTCCATAGTTATGACATTTGTAACATTCAATTTTACGTGGGGCCACATAGGCATTTCTTGCTTGAACATTTCTTTTATAATCCCTGCAATCTAAAACCTTATATCCAAAATTAGTACAATAAAAACAATGACCATAAAAGAAATTTGCATACTTGGGAGTGAATGATCTTCTTTGTGGTGTATTCCTTCTGAATTTCTTCCTTGACTGATCATGATCATGATTGAAGCTTCATTGTGGATTGAACATGGATAGTATTCTTGAAGATGTACCCTTATTAGTTTTATTAGATTCTGGTTGACCATGATTCCTTCCTTTGACTATTTCTGCATAACTCTTTCTCTTTTCTTCATTCTTATTTTCTAGCAACCTAGAGTGCTTCTGTTCATTCTCTACAAATGATATAGATGTTTCTGTCTCGAGCTTGACGATTTTACTTCTCGATTTGACAACTTCTTCTTAAAGCTTCTCAACCTCTTCTTGTTTATTTAATATCTGAGACTTCATGAATTATTTTGTTCTCTTTGCTTCTTCAAGCTGAATTTTTAATGTGATTATTTATTCTTCAAGTACTTTCTCTTCTTGACCAAACTATGACTCATGCTGGTTTAGATCGTTAGTTATTTCCTTGAGACAATTTGTCAATATCTTCTCTCTCATTTATGCTTATTCCTTCTGTGCTACTATGTTGGATTCCAAATACTATTTTTTATCTTTAAGATTTTCTTCGATCTTTTTGGCTTCTTTTAGTTGAGTTCTTAAATTCTTGATGACCTATTGGGCCTCTTCAAAAATGTGAGCACTTTCCTTTTGTTTGATCAATTCCTTCTTGAGTGACTTGTTTTCTTCTCTTTCTTTTCTTAGTTCATCTAAAGCACTGATCAATTCTTCTTCATAATTGTCTTCCTTTTTAATTTAGTTTTTCTGTCTGATGGAATTCTATTTCAAGATGTCCGCGTTTTTCACAATTAAAGAAAAACAACATACCTTCATTGATTGTGCACTCTTCATCTTCTGAATTTGTTTGACAGGGTGAACACATTTCTTCTTGATCTGTACCTGCATATTCTTTGGAATTTTCTGAATCTGCGATGGGTGAAGAATATATATCATGTAACTTATTCCAAAGTTCTCTGGCTGATGAACATTTACCAACCTTTTCCCTTACTAGATTAGGTAATCCTTCCAAGATGAAATCCATTGCTATTTTGTTATTCTTCTTTAATTCCTTCTTGGCTGTAGTCTTTGCCCTTTTTGAACTATCATATCTTGTAATGACTAATAGCCAAATATAGCACCCCTGTGCCTGTAAAAATACTCTCATCCTTCCACTCCACATATCATACTTTAAACCATTCTGACCATTGAAAAATGGTCCTCCATTCTCAGAATAATCCATGATATCCTTCCAGTGGTTAAACTGTTTCCCGAAGGAACCTACTCTGATGCCAATTGTTGGATTACTGAGAGGGGGGGTGAATCAATAATAGATCAATTTAATCCTTTTTAACCATAAAATGCAAGTGTTATATCAATGTAGCATTATCATTCAATAGTTGCAGAGTAAATAAGTAATGAACAAATGCGAAATCATACACATACATAGTACACCAGTGTTTTTACGTGGAAACCAAAAGCGGGAAAAAACAACATAATTCTTTTTCTTATATGTCTTTAAGAATTACATTCATTGGAATCACCAACTTCCTTTGTTTTCCAACTGCAACTGGAAGGAGGCTCCAACCCCCTAGTTTCTCAGGCTACAACCTGAGGGAAACTTCAACTCCCCAATTCTCTAGATACAACCAGAAGGAGGCTACAACCCCCTATATTCTCCGGATACAACCGGAAGTTGGCTACAACCACTTGTGCTTTCCCCTTCCAACTGCCCTGTCATAGAAGTATAATGATGGAACCACTGTCACAATATCACTGTGAGATACACTGCTGTAAAAATGTACCAATAAACCTACACCAAACAACCTGTACCAAACAACTTGTAATCAACCTGTACCATAAACAAGTGCATCAACCATGCACCAACATGTACCTCAACCTGTACCATCAACGAGTGCATCAACCATGCACCAACCTGTACCTCAACCTGTACCATCAACGAGTGCATCAACCATGCACCAAATATGTACCAATCATGCATCAAATGTACATAAACTATGACTCATCAAGATGTACTGACATCATCAACTATACACCTCATGTATGTGCCAACTCATCAACTACTTGTCTCAACCATGTACCCAACATGTACCTCAATCAAAATCCCTCATTAATTTCATCACCCAAATCTGATTTGTAACTCTGTAACAGACCTGGTGTATATGATCACATACCCACAAACCTTCCTTAACAAGAGACTAACATTTTCATCAAACTTTACTTTAGTCTCACATGAGTAATTTTGGATTAGTCAACAACCCTAACTTGCAATAATCATAACTATGTACCTGTAATGAATAAATATATGAAAATAGTACACAATGTTCTTCAGTGTATTTTATACAATTTCCTCGGGTTTCAGTACTTGGAACCTCTCAGAAAAGGAGTTAGAGAAAAAATGGCATACCTTGTTGAATTCTGGCTGATTCTAGAGAGCGAACTTGTAGAGCGTGCCCCACACAAAATATTTGTTGTGTGGATCTGAAAATGGTACACATAATACTAAAGAATGTACTATAACCAATACATTTGGTCTTATTGAATTTGGATCTGTTATGAAGAAGTTATGACTTTTTTACCCGAAACACCTGTTTTAGACTATTTTAAAGACTAGCCACAAACTCTATTTTCAACAGAGTGTAACTCCAAAAATACAATGACCCAGAAGATGAATTTTTATCACAGCTACTTGGATATGTTTCCTCAATGGCCTCCAAATTTTGCGGTCTGAATCATTCTATAAAATAATTTATTGCGAAAATGGTGAGATGACCTGTAAATAACATACCTTAGAAAGCATCATCAAAAGAATTTATCCCCCCTTGAATTTCGACCTTATTTACTTCACCTTCCTTCTGAAATTTTCCTTAGATATCCTTTGGTTATCTCAGTCACTTATAGATATTCAATATTCTCAAGTGTAATTAAAATGAGAGACCCTTTCCTCTTATTTATACTTTTATGTAGCTTCCTCAAGGGGTTACCTTCTAACCATCTTAAACCACTTGTCTTTATTTCAGATCTAACCCACTTCTAACCACTTGTCCACTTAGTAATTCCTCCATTAACTTTATTATTTAAATAATTTATTTTGTATCCACTTTGACTTATAGTACACTCATCACTTCACTTTATTATTTAAATAATTTCTTATACTTTTACGTATCTTCCTCAAGGGGTTACCTTCTAACCATCTTAAACCACTTTCCTTATTTTAGGGCTAACCCACTTCTAAGCACTTGTCCACTTAGTAATTTCTCCATTAACTTTATTATTTAAATAATTTATTTTGTATACAATTTGACTTATAGTACACTCATCACTTCACTTTATTATTTAAATAATTTCTTCTTTGCAACCACTTTGACTACTTTGACCTTTTGGGGCTTCTAGATGACTCATGAGGGTTCTCCAACTTCCATGGCCATAACTCTCTAACCATGAGGAGTTATGTGACGTTCCACATACCACTAGAAACGGAATGACATGTACTATCCATATAGAATAGTATTACCTTCAAATATATTAAAACTAATACCATTACACATAAAACAAACTTGGGTCCATTACCCAAACCTTTGTGCTACCAAAATTCGCTACCAGACTTTCTTCAAGGGTTGAAATCAATGACAACCAACCTAAATAATCAAAAACATCTTAGGAAAAACACATAACATAGTGGGTGCTCAACCCAGGGTCTTCATCCTGATCCCAAAAATGTACAATTCTATCAATGTGAATAAATGTTTTGATGTCGAACATGGTAGAAACTGCTTTATTATCGGTCATTGAGGTATACCATTAACAAGCACGAGGGGAATCACCAATGATGTCAATGATTCCAAAGGTACCCTAGTACATTCCATCGAATGTGAATAATTGAGTTGATGTCAAACATTCATGGAATCAATCAATCAGGGGTCAATGATGTAAACCCACTGTTGAAGGCGAGGAGGCCTTCCTTTGAGGCATGCAGGTTCCAAGGTACTGTTGTGTTTCTAAGTCAAATTCCCGGCTAATGTGCTAAAGTCGACAGGAAAAGACTCGTCGAAGGAGGGCCTTGATGTATCCCCCATCGTCGACCTGAAACAATCATATGATAATGATATGAGATTGGAAATATGGACTGACGCAGGGATGAAAAATGGTAATAATGTAGATGGTTGATCTGTGTAAGACTTATCTTGAACATTTATCAGGAACGATACAATATTTGGCATCTTTCAACTCGATTGATAAATGGACCAAAACATAGTACGACAATGCCCGGGGCACTCTTCGTATGGGACAAATGAGTAATACGAGTCATGGGATTGGTATGACTCAAGGGCGAGTGAATTAACGAAATGTAAGGTGAAATGCAGATGAGTTCCATGTTCAAGGGAGACAACAACAACTTCCTTAAAGGTTTCAAGACACTTGACCCACTTCCTTCAATTCCCCCCCCATCCAGATAGATGAGTACCTCTTTCTTGTTTATAGAGCTTGAGGAGGATACCAGGTGCTTGGTATAACTCACCTTCGGTAAGTTCCTCTTCCTATGTTTAAAAAATGGAAGAAGTAAGGGTTCGTCCCCAGATGGGCCCTTCAATGTATGGTTTTATGAGTCTAGAGAAGGAAAAATCGATTGTTTTTCATTTTTAGGGAGTTTGAAAATAACTTAAAGAAAACTCCGTAGATGTTCTTTTTTGTAAGTTTAGTCTCCAAAGCCTAAAAAGGCATAAAATAATGTGAAGGAGAACTCTTCTAGTCGAGGTCGACTAGAGTATTCCTTTTTCGTAGTTAGTTTGATGGGACCGAAAAAAGGGTTAAACTATCGCCCAACAAACTAATCTTCATATTTTAATGAGCTCAGAGAGATTACAAGGTGACAAAAGGATTATCCTTCATATGTTCCTACATAAATAAATAATCCTGGTAAAACAATGTCAACAATTCCTTAAAAAATGATGATAATTGCGAAAAAACCAAATGATAGGTAATATAAATATGAAAAAAGGTTAGATAAAACTAGTTTAAAAAAGGTAAAAAGTCATTTTGGGTAAAATTTTGGTTCATTTTCACGTTTCACTTGCAATTTCCCTTTTCTCTCAAGTTTTTTCCCATTTGGATAATTTTTTCTGTCATCGATTATGGGAGCTACATGTCATCATTCTGTGTTTTGTTTGGACCAGGTGAGAGATCCAATCCTCTTCTTCAATTTCCATGGATTTATTTTTCATTTTGGTGTCTATTTCAGTTGTTTTGGGTTGCTTGAGAGACCCCATGGCGACGCTCCCCTGAGCTATCTGGGTAGTTACCGAACCATATCTCAGTGCCTTGGTTCTATTGAGCAGGGTGTGTTGATGCTTTGAAGTGGCTAAGAAGGACGCACTTGGTGCAAATCAAAAAATTGAAGTTGATTTTTAGCTTATGGAAAAACAATTCTTTGGCTTGGGATTTTAACCAATGACTCTTAATGCTATTTTTTAGGGTTTTGATTGCCAAAATGATTGAGTGGAAGGAAAGAGAGCATGAAAATGATGATATTTCTGCATTGCAAGATCCTCAAGCAAGAGAAATGCTCTAAAACTATGGATTATTGAATTTTTTCAAAGTACAAAACATGTGGAAGGGGACACTTCTCCTTGAGCATCTGATCGACTTATGGGATGCTGATGAGAAGGCCTTTCAAGAGAGATCTCATATTTTATAGATTGAGATTGAATATATGTATTTTATGATGGGGCTTTCAAGAAGAGGGGCACCCATTGTCTTGTAAAACCCATGGGATACACCATTGCATGCATATGACTACATAACACAACATTGTAGGCCAATATCCCTCAAGAAATATGGTAGGATTATGATTAAGGATGTTAGAGATCTTCCATTGCAATCTATCCTATTCACAATCACCAAACTGGTAGGAAGCACCAGTCCTCATCTGGCTTCCAAATCACAGATGACATATGCAGTTGAGTGCCTTGAGCCAAAACTCTTCAATTGGTGTGCATGATTCTTAATAAATATTAAAGACTATATTTCCAGATGTAGGACAGGGCGGAAGAAAAAAATTGGGTACGGATCCTTTTTGGTATCATTCTTCCTAGAAAAAATACCTCTGATGCAACCACATATTGCTTTGATAGAGCATCCGATATCTGAGCCGAGGATGGAGAGGTGGACTAGTTTGCCAACTCGATTGGAAAATGAGCCCTCATCATTTGAATTCATTGTCGATTTCTTAGCATGGTTGAAGAGGCAGATTGTGATGATAGAAGAATATCCTTATGATGGAGTGGAATTTAGAGGTAGTGCAGATCTAGTGCTCCTAAAAGGGGCACAATGGGATGCATCAGGTAGATTCAAAAAATGTGACCTTGCAAATAGTGTTTTTATTTATTTATAATATATGCATTTTTTTGTTGTACGAAGAGGGATTTAATTGTGTTTATTTTTTCATCATGAAAACAGAGGGATGGATCATCCAGCTAGAATTCCACCATTTGGAAAACACAGTGGTGCCCAGGCAAGAGTGGAGGTAGGTGGTGAGGAGACGGAGGGATTCACGAGGAAGAAAGGAATCTTAGGGGGCTTACCATGGGTTTCCCCTCCATGAGATTGTAGGATGTTCCTTTAAACTTGCACATGCATATTGTGGGTGTACCAGAGAGTCTTATCCATCTGTTGAGATAAGTAACTAGAGATGTAGTGTGCTACTGTGAGCACAATGTAGTATAGAGGAACGAGTAGAGTTTCCTGTAGTCTTTCCATGATGATGTACATGCATAGTAGACCAAACATTTCCACTCTATGTACTTCTTGGACTATATGACGACACATTTTTTCTATATATATATATATATATATATATATATATATATATGGGTTTTGTCTCAGCTACCTATGTTACAATGATGTGATGTTTTTTTTATTTTTTATGTTTAATGATTTTATGTTATTGAATATTTATCTGTATGAAAGATGTCAATCTAAGATGTAATTTGCTAACGAATCTATAATGGTATTAATTTCTCTTGGTATATGTTGGTATTCTACATAAGTAAAAAAAACTTTCGAGACGTTGAACCCTCAAGTAGAGACGTAGCAACATTGGATTTCATATATAATAAACACAATTAAGTTGACAGACCACAAGTTTGGAATCAAGGTTTATGATAATTTGAGACATGTCAAGAGAGGTGGCCTTAGTCAAAAGTCCAATAACAATGTGATATTCTACAACATTATTGGTTCCAGGTCCAAGACAGGTCCCTCCTAAGCTCATCAACTTGCCAGAATGGTAGATGGTCCAAGCTACAGAGGCTAAGTTCTAGGTATGTCGACTAGCACCATCCACAAATAAAAAATACATTTGGAAAGATGATGACATCTGCGGATTCAAGCACAAATCATAGCATAAGTAGCTAAGGATATTACAAAACTTGTTCAAGCAAAAGTAAAAACACACCAAACCAAAACCTATGGTACAATAATGTACACAACACATATTCAAGATTTCCTAAGTGTAGTATTTTTTCAGGTAGAGCCCATTGCGAGGCACACCGAGAGGGATTCCATCATAATTAATTAGCTCGTAGGAACCTTTTTGTAGCACACATTTTATTATGTAAGGTCCATGCCACATAAGTTCCAATTTACCTGCTCTAAGTTTATTATGGTCCTGGTCATAGACCAAGACTAGATCTCTTTCTACGAATATGCGAGGTCGGGCAGACTTATCATATTGGGTCTTTATGCATTTTTCACATGTCTCGTTAATGAGAGAAACATCACGGTGGGTTTCATCCAACTTTGTTATTTATAGGAAGCGCTCTTCCTTAAAAAAAGTGTGGGGTAGGAGCTCTACGGTTAGCTTTAGAGGTGAAATCTCGCATTCAATCGACATCACCACTTCCAACCCATATACCAACTGGAAAGGTGTGAATCCAATGGTAGTTTTAACTGAAGTTTGATAGGCCTAGAGTGCCGATAAGAGTTGCAAATGCCAAGTGGTTTTGTTTACCCCCACCATGCGTTGAAGCATGGTCTTTAGGATTTTGTTGATGGCTTCAAATTTTCCGTTGGCCCGAGGATAGTAAGGGGATGATTTTTCATGTCGAAAACCCAAGTTGGTGTGCAATTCACTCATCATCTAATTTTGGAAATGGGATCCATGATCAGTTACGATAGCTTGTGGGACTATGAATCGAGCGGTGACGTGGTTAAACATGAAAAGTGTTGCAGTTCAGCCATCGTTAAGAAATGTAGGCATAGCCTCATCTCATTTAGTGAAATAATTGACTCCGAAGATAATATAACCATTCCCCTCGATTGAGGTAGGATTACATTGCATGAAATCAATACCCCATTTAGTAAAGGGGTCGATGACAACAATTGGATGGAGTGGATCTGGGTGGGTACATGCTTTCTATTGAAATATTTGATAGGATGGAAATTTTTTAATGGTCTCAATGCAATCTTTGATTATGGATGGCCAAAAATAACCGACACGTAATATTTTTTGGGATGTAGCCATTCGAGCGAGATGACCACCACAAGCTCCAAGGTGACAGTCATTTAAAACACGGTTAACCTCTTCATGGGTTAAACAATGAAAAAGGACCATGTTAATGCCACTGTGATACAAAGTGTCTCCAACAATAATGTAGTACTTTGAATGGTGTCTAATACGACACCATTCATCACACAAAATACCTGGCTGGAAGCATTGGGTTTGGAGATATAAAATAATGTCTCCATACCACAGTTCATATGTAATGATAAGGAACAATGACTCATCTAGAAGGGAATCATTGGCTTAGTTTCCTCATCAGTATGAGGAATATCACATATTAAATCTGCAAAAACCAACGATTTCTTTGATTTTGATTTGGTGAACTCAAGATCGAATTCTTGAAGAATGACGATCCATTTGGAATATTTACCCTCAAGTACTTGATGAGTCAAGATGTGGTACATGGGGTTTGATTCAACAACGACTGTGGTAGTGAGAAGTAAGATGTAGTGTATAAATCTTTGGACAACAAGGACTTCTGCCAAAACCAACTTTTCAACATGTGAATAACGAAGTTTAGGACCTAAAAAGATCTTACTTAAATAATAGATCACATGTTCTGCACCGTCATCATCCTCTTGAACTAACACCATGGAAATAGTGGAAGCAGAGGCAACCAAATAAATGATGTAATCTATCGCATAGTTGGGGGGATGTAACAACGATGTATTCGTTAAAGCATGTTTGAGATCATCGAATGAGCATTGAGAAATTGCATCCCAGATGAAAGGGACGTCCTTTTGCATCAATCTCATGAATCCTTTTGTGATTTCAGAATAATTGTAGATAAAACAACGTAGAAAGTTTTCCTTCCCTTTCAAACTTTGAAGTTGTGTAAGATTGTTTGGAGGAGGTAAAGCGAGGATAGCCTTTACTTTTAAGGGATCCACCCTAATCCCATCTTTGGATACCATGAATCCTAGGAGTCTCCCTAACTCAATAACAAAAATGCATTTGTTGGGGTTCAAACTTATATCGTAATGTCTACACCTAAGGAAGATTGCTCTTAGATGACCAATATGATCTTTTCAATGTTCCGAATGAGCTAGAAAGTCATCGATATAGGGTTCAACAATATGTTTGATATTGTGGAAAGTGTATGACATAGCTCGATCAAAATTTGCTCCAACATTTTTAAGGCCAAAAGGTAATTTTCGATATGTGAAAGTCTCGCATGGGTAGATGAAGGCTGTTTTGTGTTGATAAGTAGGTAAAATATCAATCTGGTTATAGCCGGAGAAGCCATCCATAAAAGAGAAAATGATGCTGCTAACACAATTATTGATAATTTGGTCGATGAAGGGCATAGGGTAATTGTCTTTCAGACAAGCCTTATTGAGATCCGTATAGTTGACACAAATGTGATTTTTCCCTTGTTTCTTTGTGACCAGAACGATGTTGGAAACCCATTCAGTCAGAGGTACGAGATAAATAAAACCATATTTCAATAACTTTTCTACTTCTACCTTTATTGCCGCAATTTTCTTAGGATGAACAAGGCGACGTTTTTGTCGTACATGTTTAAATCTAGGGTAATTTTTGATTTCATGCACAACAATTGAAGGGTTGATCCCTGACATTTCTTCGTAGCTATAGGAAAAAATATCACGGAATTCTTTAAACAAGGTGGTGTAATTTTCAATCTCTTCAGTTCAATAGTTCGCACCTAGTTGTATGTTTTCCACGACACCTTCTTTTTTGGATATGTCAACACTGATAGTTTGTGATATGTTTCAAAAATTTCCCTCAGAGATTGTATCCCGAGTGAGTATCGGATATTGGGGATTGTTGAAAATATCATTTGGAAAGATAGATGAAATATCTTTCTCGATTTCATCCAAACTAGGAAGAAAGGATGAGCGATGGTGGTTATCATCCCATGGTGACTCTTCGATATTAAGCATTTCTATAATGGATTCATCGGATGGAAAAATACATAGGATGTAATCAAATGTTTAGGATAAGGAATCTAACCCAGATGGTAAAGAATAATAATTAGACTCTAGCATATGTTGTTCTTCAAGTGAAGGATAGGCGGATTGAATGGATTCATATTCAACCTCGACAGGACTAAGTGGCATAGTGTCACCTAGTGCATCGAATTCTAAAAAACTAGGTATGATCCATGGATCAGATGATTCAAGGGATTGGTGTACCATGGTAGAAGCCATATTTATTGTGGCTATATGTTGTGAAATCCAAGGAACGGGTGCGGGAAAATTTCCCATGAGTGAAGAATATTTCAATAGACCTACCCCTAAACTTTCATAAGTAATATTTGAGTCCCCCAAAAATGGAATATTGTTGGTTGTTTGATTGCAAGCATCAAGTGTGCAGTAATATAACTAATCGATGGTCTCTATTTTTCCTTGATGAGGAAACTGAATACATCTAAAAACCGAGGAGGCCAAAACAGTAATAGCATAAAACCAACTTCTTCTGAGCAATAAGTTATAATCTAGAGGAGTGTCGACTACTTCCACATTGACGGAAACAATTTTCCCCCCCAGTTGAACTACTAATGATTGCAATAGTCCGTGAGGTCTGAAACCTCGTCCATCAAATGATTTTAACATGGTAGGAGATTGATTAATACAAGGTGATTTAAGGCCTTTCCAATAGTCTAAGGACATGACACAGGTTGATTCTCCCTCATCCAATATAGTGCAATGAATATGTTGATTATGAACAACAACATCTATTTGGAATGCAAGTTGGTGAGAGAGTCTCGATTTATAATTGTCCAGGTTAAAGGTGATGGTATTGGATGATTCAGGATCTATATCTACAATGGCCGCCAAGAGAGTCCTATGTTGGCTAGGGCAGTGTTAAAGAACTTCGAGAGTCGACATCGCACAAGGTGCTTGGGCCAAATATTCAACAATGTTGTAGTTTTGGGCAGCATGAGAGTTAGGATTAAAGGTTGACTTTTAGATAGTACTCTTGGAAAGACGTAAGATATAATCAAAATTAAGTTTCTCAATCTAGAGAGGTCAATATGGAGGGGTAACAAAAGTCAAAGGTGGATCAGTCATGGTTCCATTTGTTACACTTTCTTTATCGAGATTTCCTAGAGGTGTGTCATATGCCATAGTATTGGTGGTCAAATCTACACCATTGAACATGCAAATATGGGAACTTGAGGAAGCATCCTATTTAGGAGGATTACCTGGGTTTCCTCCTTGAGGAGGTGCACGATTTTGTGCGACCAATGACTATTGTTGTGGAAAAGGATGCATCAAAACCAGGGGTTGAGAATTTCCTTCAAATTTTTTTGATACTTCTTCTTGGTGGGGACAGTCTCATGTGTAATTATCTTCAACACAAATGAGATAGGGAAATTTCAGATTGTGTTGTGGTTTCTTTTTAGCAGCAGGTGGTTGTGCTTGTGTTTTTGTATTTTGTATTTTATTATTATTTTTCTTGGATTTATTCTTAGTTTTATTTTTCCCTTTAATTGTGGTGGTGAAGTATATTGAATTGAATTTACTTCAAAAACTTTAGTAGGGGTGGAATTTGATGGGACAGGAGTCAACACTGTAATCAAGGGAGCTACTGAATGATTGGTTGTTCCAATCGACAATGAGACAGGTTGCGTTTTGACGGAACTGATAACACCATTCGAATGAGAGGTGCATGATGGTTTTGATGGATCGATTGATGTACGGGGAGCATTTGGGATCAGTTCATACAAAGTACAAGATTGGGAATAAACCAGATCTAGATATTGGGTGTGAGCAATAGCTCCCTCTTCTGTAACTACACTGCCCATTGCTACATCATGAGAAATAAGAGGTAACAAGGATTTTGTAAACCATTATGAAAATAATTGGTCAGGGATGGTAGCTTTGATCAATCGTCACCATCGTCTCCATTCATGAATATGATTAGAAATATGTACAGAGTTAGTATGAGGAAGGGAGTTCAAAAGTTCTGTGTCGTTTTTGTATCTGTTGGCAACAGGAAATGGGTGAGGAAAGCCATGGCAAGTGAATTTAAATATTGAAAATATCCACATTGTAACTCGATGTACCATTTTTCCTCTGAGGCCATAAGAGTACGTTGGAAAATACACAAACAAATAGAGTCATCCATCAATGAGTTTGATGAAAACCAAAGATGAAATGTCATGACATGGTTATTTGGGTCTTCTCCAGGTTTACCTTCAAATTTTGGGACATCAGATGGTAACTTGGATGGAATTAGTGGCCAGAAAGGGAAGTGGAATATGGGATCATTTGTCAATCTCAATATATATGGTAGGTATAAAGTAGCCAAGAAGGGTAACTGTCGATTACTTTGAGGATGATACTGGTGAGGCATGGGGACATCGATAGGACCGTAATTTGGTTGTGGTGGAAAGTTGTATCCAGAAGGTCCTCCCATATGTGGCTATTGTGGATTTGGGCCAACAAAAGTAGGATTATTGTGTTGAGGAACTTGTGTAAAAGGTGAATGAAAACCCATTTGACCCTGAGGAGGATAACAAGTGTAACCCAAAGGGGGATAACTAGTTTGACCTTGAGGAGGATTACCAATTTATCCATGAGGAGGGTAATTGGTTTGACCCTGAAGAGGGTAACTAGGTTGATCTTGAGGAGGGTAACCAGGTTGACCTGAGGAGGTTAAATGATTTGACCCTATGGAGGAAAAGATGATTGGCCTTGAGGACCCCAAGTGGGATTCATAACACCTCGGAAGGGTTGTCCATAATATATTCCGGAAGGATTAGGATTTAGAGATCCTCCCTTTGGGTTGATATTTGAAGATCCTCCCTGATATGATGGATTAAGAGGTCCTCCTTGGGGAGGTCCCCGGGATTGTTGTGGGTTTATGAAAAAATAGCTTGGAAATTCCTCCCATACTGTAGGTTGGGTACCAACTGGAACTTGTTCTCCAAATGATGGTTCCCCCCTAGTCGAGATTTTTCCATTGAACGAGGGTTTCCCCCCAGTTGGGATTTTTCCATTGAACCAAGGTTTCCTCCTGGGAGGGATTTGTCCACTAACAAAGGATTTCTCCCCAGTAGGGACTTGTCCCATAGTCAGGTTTTATGGTATGACATGGTTTTTCATTCTATGATGTGAAGGTGTCCCAACATGATTCTGTGGTGTGTATGAAGTTGTTGCTTGAATATGCATTGTTGGTGTAACCATCATGGTAATTTGTAAATGGCTAGGTAGTGCAAGTCTTGTTTCACTTGTTATTTTTCGTGAAGTGGTAACAATATTGAGTGTTTTTTCGACAAGGTGGTCAGAGTAATGACTCGATGGTCCTACATCCACACCTATGGTGGAAGATGTATTTGAAGGGATAAATAGTGGTCGATTCAAATTGAATTTTTCATAAGGATCACGACCTTATGGAGTTCTCCATATAGGATGAACATGAGTTTGACGTGGATCTACCATTTCAGTAGAGAGAACAAGGGTTGTATAGTATTCATTTGGATTTGGTTGTTCTTGTTCCATGTCAAGTTGTCCAAATGGCCTCGATGGTAATCTGGGGTAATCTTCAACTACAATATTTCTTGAAGAATCTACTCATAGATGAAGTGGATCAAGAGGGTCGGTTAATGCCAGGTTAACATGAAGGATATGACCTTATTGGACTACCACTATTTCTCCCTTAGGATGTTTAATCAAAGGAGTAGCAATACTCCCAATATCTGAATAGTTTTCGACCTCTTCATGGAAAACATCTTTAGGTGAGTTAGGAGGTAAGGGTTTGTATCCTTCTGGAGGAAACCCTTGCATCCTATGTGATCAATGAAGACCTTTTTCATCTATAGTACCAATATTAATGACAACTAGGGTGAACAAACAACACTTGCTAAAAAATCTAGAAAACCAACAAGCAAAACAATAACTTCTCCCAATGAACGTACTAGTTGGCAATGAAATCCAACATCACAAGAACAAAGTGAGAAGGATATAGGATTGAGTGGGTGGATTAGTTACGTTCGTGGCCTAATTAATAGACTTAGGCCTGGGTGCAATTTTCCTCATGGTTTTACCCATGGGTTACCCTCCAAGGATCTCGAGTGAGTTTGACCAACGTCTGATCCACGCACGAAAAAGAATTCCCTTCACTGTCACCTCGTGTATAGACACTAAATATTATGGAAACTAAGGTTACCAAATTGTAGTCAACCTCTGGGTGGGTACAGTCGATAGTCAGGTCTAAACGTATGGGCATTATATCAAGTTCGAAATTCTTCAAGAGAACTAAGGACAAGTGGATTGGTAAACTCCTAAGGACCCCGAAAGGATTTGGGATTCACAAATATTTTAGACCAAATGAAAGCAACTAATTCTCAGGAAGAACCCTAATATATGATCATTCCACTATGATTGGTTAAGCCTCAAAGGGATAATATCTGTTGCTATCCCGCACACGACCTCGTGTTTAACCCCCGTGTGAGAGGGGGATCCCAACTATGCTTATACAAAAATTGGATTTTTCTCTCCCTATCACAATATTATGTGTTTGTCTTTAATGCTTTGGAGAGTTAACCTCATAGCCTATTCCAAAGCTCTTTTCCTAGTCTATTGTTGGTGTAAAGATATGAAAAGAAAAGTTTCTAGTTCAATTTTAATTAACATTTATTTTCGTGGCTTTTCATTACTCAAGGGTGAATGATAGTGAAACTAATGATGTTTTGAGTCTCGAATCCAAAAAAGAAGACAAAAAGAATGAGATGCAATTTTATTTTTTGATGAACTTCGAGCTATGGGAAGGAGAACAACTTCTTCATTTTGACACTAACAAACACTCAAAACAATGCAAAGACTTAATGCAATTTTGTTTCCACACAAGAATTCAAACATTTACTAAATTATCAAAGGAAAAAATTCCAATTTCCAAAACCAATGCATACAAAGTTCTACAAATTCTTCTTTGTTTTATTTTTAGATGCAAACAATGATGTTCTTATAATGCTTCATTCTTTCACTAATGATGAAATAGTTCACAACTTATAATGGCATAGAACATGAAAAAAAAGATTTTTCAAACAAAGATACTTATAAAAGGAAAATAAAGAGAATGAAACCCACTCAAACGAAGATCCAAAAAGACAAGAAATCAAGAAAAACACACTTAAAAATCTTTGAAAAGTGAGCAACAATGAACGATATCAAAGCTAGTTTGTAGCAAGAAATCAAATTTTAATTCATTCAATCAAGATAAGATTGGTAATGAACCCGATGACCTAAAAACTTTTGCAGACCCTTCCAATCAGGCAGACAACCGAAGATCTTGCGAAGCAAGGGTGAAATTGATGAAAGGTAAAAAAAAAAAAATTTGTATTATAGGAAGAACGTGCATGCTCAAATAAATATGGATAACAATTCTTTGATCCAAACAAAGCAAAAAACAGATAGAGGAATCATGGGTTAAAAAATCCTAACCAATAGAGTTGAGCAAAACTTGGCAAACCTGAAGATTCTCTAAAAAAGCGAGGGTGATGCTCTTGTATTCAAGGAGACAGGGCAAAGCGATGCTCCCTATAGATATAGACGGGAGCACTGACCTCACAATGGCGCTTTGGTTCCCACTATAGGGGAGGGCCAATTCTGGAAAAATTGAAGAAATGTTGAAAATAGGCTAAAAACTCATAAATATCCAGTAAGTGGTTCTGTGAAGCTCTTCAATGAAGAATATAAAAGAGGAAAAAAATGATTTAGAATCAAGAAATAATCAAGACCTAATGATGGGGAAAGGATTTAGAATATCCAAAAAAAGACTAGTCAAAGTCGCTCCCTAGTGGAGTCGCCAATTTCTGTTACGGATTAGTTCCCCTGGGGACAAGTGAAATCTCCTTCGGATTATCAGACCCCTATTACCAAGACAAAAAAGTACAAATGGTTTCTATATTCCTTTCATATATAACTTAGCTAATTAAATGAGGAGAAGAGAAGTGTGACATACCTTATTCCGGTGATTGTCCTTTGATGCTCCAAATCTCGAGCTTGATTACTAAGCCCCTTGATGCTGCAAAGAACAACAAAGATACCTTTCTTCCACTCTATATAATTAACTAAACAAATATATCTATGAATATGGAATGACCAAAAACAAGTACTTACAATCTGAGATTGAAGATGTAGTAGCTCCTTCAAGTCCTCCTCATCCAACCCTTTGCATGAACAGCAAAGATCAAATAACGATGTTATTACTTATTTCTTCCTTTCCTTCTACCATGGAAATGCCTCCAATTTATAGGATTTTATAGGCTCAACCAACTTGATTATTTTTGAAATTGGTTGAGGATATGACTCCATAGGTTGTGATTCTTTCCTAAGATAGAGCCATAGAGTAGGATTCGATCCAAACAAACTCCCAATCTCCATAGTTTTCCCTTAGAAGAAGGTGGGATTCACCTTGATTCCCTCAACCAACAAAAATGCCCCCATAAATATCCATATAGAGCGCCATGACACTCCCTTTTCATGGTGTGGGGAGTGTCGATGCTCCCTAGGAATAGACATGGGAGCGTCGAGCTTCGTAAATGTTCAGAAAATGGTCAAAATTTGAGGTAAGAATGTATGTTTCGAATTTCAAATGATGTGGTTTTTCTTTCCAACATGATTTAGGGTTTGTGGAAAGTGTTTTTATGGTGTTGATTGAGTTGTGATACTTACTAAAAGTGTAATAAGCATGTTACGACACTTGCGACAATTTGGGTATGACACTTTCAACACTTGCGATACTTATGATGTGACATTTGCGCTACATGCGACACTTTCGATAAATGTGACACTGGAAACACATTATGCAAGTGTGGAAATTTGACATGTAACAATGACCATGATGCATATTGGACCAAAAATATCTCATATGTGGACTATGAGAAAGGAATATTGAATATAGTAGTTATGTAGCCAAAGGAGCAGAAGAAGGATAATTTTTTTTTCATTGATCTTAATGCAATCCATCCATTAGATAAATTTGACTTGCATAGACAAACTACATAAATGATAAACAAGGATTCTATGATACCCAATCTGGGAATCAAGAAACTTCAAGTTATAAATGAGAATCTCAAGACCCAATTAAAAAATGAAAAGTTAGCAACTAGAACTAGGAAAATAACAGTGGAGGAGTTAGAACAATGGATGATAGACCTAGGAGTAAACCCAAACGATGAAGCATATGTATAGGCTCTAATAAAAACAAAAGACAAAGAGATCCAAGTATTGAAGAAAAATCTTAACATCCTAGGAATTGACCATGTACAAACCTTAGAATTACAAGCAGTCTAGGCAGAAAAAGATAAACTTTTGAAGAAAATGGTGCAGATGGAAGAATAAATTGATTTATATGCCAAGCATATTGTAAATTTGAAGGAAGGATCTCATTTGTTATAGTCAACAAAATCTTGTGATCCAACAATAGGATTTTCAAAGGCATTGGTAGATTTAAATTTGAAAGGAGCTGAAATTGATAAACTGAAGAAAACCATTACAACTCAAAATGAATAAATCATGGATAAAGACAAAGTTATTGTAGAATATCAAAAGATGAAGACAAAGATACAAATAAACATAGATCAAATGAAGGATACATTGTTTGGAAATCCATATCTCATAGGGGCCATACATATCATTTGGGATGATCATTAATGAAGTTAGTAAAATCTAGGATTATTTCAAGATTATTGATGATGAGATTATATTGATAGATGAAGTTGATGATACCTTAAATAAAGCATTTAAAGAATTAGGAACAAGGCCTCATGTTTCTACCCAAATCATTAATTTCCTAAATACCAATTCCAGTGAAGTGCTTATAAGCAAAGGTATAAAAGACATAACTTCCATGGTAATGGAAGCTGAAAATATCTTTACAAAAATAAATCTATTGCAGATAGCTCAAAATAAATGCATCAATGTAAAAAGAGACATTGACTTATTCACCAACATGTTTGAAAAGATGGTAAAAATAGGACTACCTTTATCTTGGAGTGACAAAGGGAAATTCTTTTCATTTGAAGAATATAGAAAAAGCTTGTTTATATCTATACAAAGTGATTCAAAATTTCAAGGCATAGCTAGAAAATTAAGAGGTCAGATTATTGTAGATTTACTTATGGATGACTTCCATCTCCTTTGGCAAACAAAAAATTTGTTCTCAGATCCTCCTACATATGAAAATTACACCAAGTTGGATATCGTATACAAGCACATGAGATCATTCAATTACCCATCCAGTGAAACTTGCAATCTTCTTCTCCACCTGTTGGTATGATGACTCATCATATATAGTTGAAGAAATCCAGGGATTGCAACAACTGTCATTTGATATTTCTATTTTAGAAAGTCAAAGATCTCTTGTAAATCAAATGGATAGAAAATAAGATTGAATAACCATTTTTGGTTTTGATTTGACTTGTATAAATATGAATGAGAAATCAATGTAAAGGAGATTTTTGGAGGCCCAACTACAGGGCATTAATAAAGATTCTGCAAGTTTTGAAGATTCAAACTTTTATGTTTCAGATTATGTGTTCCTTTTCTTGATGCTATTTTCATGTTTCTAAATTCCTCTTGAATGTGTCTACCTCCATTACTGTGATGATTTAGTACAACAACTACCATCATTAACAACAAAAGCATCTCTAAAATTTACAAATTTCTTCAAGTATACTGTGAGTATTAAGAAGACCCGTTCTTAAATTTCATTTTCCCTTTTAAATAGAAATGAAGTATTATTTTATGTTTAAATTTCATCTAGGTTTAGACACAAATTCATTAATAATTTCTTCTATTATGATAGTTAAGTAATATTTATCAAATACACATTACTTCATTGTTCAATTTTGTTTATCCTTTATTCCTTCTTTCACTATCCTAAAAATTTTAATTGTCTGAAACATATAAATTTTTGACTTCCAATCGTAATCTTTAAACAATTAAAGACTAACAATACATGCCCAACAAAGGAACAAAAATACTCCATTTTAGGATAGATCAACTTAAACAATAAAACAATCTATGCATGTCTTGGCATAGTTTCCTACCCAAAAACATCTCAAGGGTTACAACAAGGAGCAAAGGTAAAACCTAGAAGGTATGTTGGCCAAAAGGCCTTAAAGTTCAAAGATGACCAAATAATGCTATAATAGATGTCTCCTAATGTTCAAAAAGGAAGTTGATGGCTAAAATACATTATAATAATAACATAAATGAATTATATAAGTGGCAATATGTAGAGTGCAAAGAACTCAGGATCTAAAAGGTACATGTAGACAAAACCAAAGTATTAGATTACTTTCTTCCCCAAGGTGGGCATACCATATGGTCAGGTGGAAAAAAAAAACATAGTTGCCAAATCAAGTACACGATGGATCCATGAAGTATATATAATGCATATTCATGGCCACATAAATATACATAGTGGAGTCATGTCAAATATAGATCATATCCACGAGTAAATACAAAGTGGATCTATGTCTCATTGTACATTAGTAGAACAACTAGAACTATGTGAAAGTACAAACTGGTTCTAAAAAAGGGTACCATTTTCATGTAGATAGGTTGGTGCTATAATTGAAAATCAAGCAACCACACAAGAATGATACGATACCACTACCCAAGGTATTCAATCCAAATCCATCGAGTGCATGAATATACACCATGTGAATGAATGATCTGATGTTGAACATGGGATAAATTGTTTGATCATCGGTCATTAATGTATACCATTAACAAGTTAGAAACAACACACCAATGATGAAAATGGACACCAAGGTAAATAACAAATTATAACAGGTGTGAATAGATGTGTTGACATCAAACACTTATATAGTATATCAATCAAGGGAAATTGATGTACTTCCACCTTCAATAGTGAGGGAACTTTCCACTGATGAATACAAACCCCAAGGTACTAAAAAGGTCTATAAATATCATTCCTAGGGAAAATGAGTTAGTGTCAATAGCAATAGATCTAATACTAGGAGGGAATTAAGGAATTCCTGATCAACTGACATGAGCATGTGTCAGGAGCATGATTTGAAAGTCTTGGACAACAACTAGGAACAACACACCATATAGTACATATTTTCAATGACTATATGAAAATAGCACATAAATAATTCCTTCTAATCAACAAACAATAATGAAAACCACCATTAGAGGAAAGACATTCCACCAATAGAAAAAAATGAATCTTAGGTACATCACAAATCCCACTATGTGAATAAATGTCTTTCCATCAAACATAGAGGAAACCACTCAATTGGAAACCAAATATGAATGCCATTTATTGAGAAAAAGAAAACTTACTAATGATGAAAGTAAGTCTGAGGGTGCTACCAACTCTAAGTCTATCTCCCAGAGCATTGTACTGTAGTCAAAAGGAGAAGACTCACTAGCAAGTAGGCAATAATAAATCCTTCCACACTAGCATGAGTAAAAACACTAGTTATGATTATGAAAACTAAGAATAAATTGATAATAGAGAAGGATAACATGGATGTTTAAGAAATATAAATAATGGTTGACACATGCTTAAACACATCCCTTGAACATAAGCACGACACAATGGTGACTTGGGAAACAACTGGTGCCAAAAGGGACCAATGATATAAATAAATAACGTGGGAGGCATTGGCTATTCTCCATAGTGATTAGAAGTGTAACTAGCTGAAGGTGTATAAAAGCTCAAAAATCATGGTTCAACTCCTAAGAAAATACTAAAACCCAACTATGGATGGAATCAAAATAGGTGCTTTGTTCAAGGGTGACATAACTGGACTACTACCACATATACAAAGACTATAGAGATCTTGATTTTTACCCCCCACTCTCTTTTTATAACAACAACAACAACAACAACAACAACAACAACAACAATAATAATAATCTATTTTTAAGGTCACGACCAAGCTAGACACCAAATTGGTGTACGAGACCCCCTCTGCGCAATGATTTTTATTGCTAAATTCTATGGAGGTATAGATACCCTACCCCCCTCTGGATTTGAACCTGTGACCTCCAAAGAGGAAACACACGTTCTTAACTATTAGGCCCACTCAAGTTGTATATATATATAATTCTTTTTCATCTTTTTCATATTAGAAAATCCTAAATAAGAACACACACACATAGTTGCATGCCTTGTGATGCTCATCTATTCCATTTTATCATGGCATTATTTTGTTCTTATTTAGGATTTTCTAATATTAGAAAATCCTATATATATATGGTGTATATGTATATATAGATAGATAGACACACACACACACACACACACAATTTAATGTAAAAAACATTTGAAAATAAAAATAGCATCTTTACCAATGTCGCCCCATTGGGCATCCGAAGGAAGCACTATCTCAGGATCCTAATGAAATTACATCCTAGCATATGAATAGTCATCGATCTCTATCAATTGTTAACACCACCAATCAAAAAAATCATCAACAAAATCATTGGTGACTTTCCCACCTCCCAACATATACATCATACCCCATCCCAGTAGACCATCCCAAGACCTCTATGTCCCATCATTGGGAGAGGTGCATGTGGGTGAATTCTCAGGGGCCCCTCTAAAGGGAATGAGAATAACAATATCCCATACCCAAAAACAATTTGTTTCTCGAGCTGCAATCACCGAGTTGAGTCTTCAAGTTGGCCAAGAGACTTTTTGCTCAGTCAAACAATCTAAGCCTTAGGCACTCTACTCCATAGTACATATGGGCCCTCAAAGCCATATGTGGTGAAGTAGATCTTGCTACACATGTGATGGTGAAGAGAATAATCTTAAGATTAAGATCCAATATTGCATCGATGGGGACATAGCTACTTATTGTATATGTCATTTCTTACCATTATGCATCTATGTATGCTTGTACAGAGAGAGTACTACCTATTCATCCACCTCCTTTTATAACTACCAACATTTCTCATTGGGATAGTCCAGTTAGGACGTCTATGTATTTGACTCCAATATTTAATATCTCATCATACATTATGAAGGCATCTCAATTAGATTCAAAATGTCCTACCAACGTTTGGAGTAATTGTTTTTGTGTGTATATGTTCAAAAATCTAAATAATTTTAGGAGTCCACACTCCTAAAGTGCATATATGGCATCAATATCACCAACGATATGGTTATCAACCTCTCCATTCTCTCTTTCTCTCCATATGATAGTTATCTCAAAATTCCATGATGCACCCAATAATTTTTTAGAAGAGTTGGTCAATTTTTTAATCTTTTATTTTATTTTTTATTTTGGGTGGGGCGGGGGGGGGCGGTCACTCATTCTTTTTAGTGGTGATTAGCACAGGTACCCACACTTTTCCTTGAACAAAGGCATGGGTAGGGATATTTACCTGCACCTCACATGAAGGGAAAGTGGAGGTGCACATTCCCATTTTTCGCAAGGGTCCCCCAACATCCAAATTTTGACAAAATTTTGAAAATGAGCAATGAAATGAAAGAGGGAGAGAGTGATAAGTACCTAGTTGTTAAATATCTCAAAATGGTAGCATGACATATTCATAAATTGAAATTGAAGGTTTGGGGGGTAAAATGGTTTTTCCAAAGCTTGCATGGTAAAAATTCACAATGGCTTGGTAAAAATGTTTTTTTAAACCTATTTGTACATATATTTAACCACTTGTTGCATAGTAATGAATTATCTAACTTCTATCTATTCATGGATTTTTGGAATTTGACTATATCATTTTCAAATAAGTATTATTGATTTTTGTAGGAATTTGTAATCAATTTACCATATGGATCATGAGGTTAAAGAACCTGAACAAGCATA
Source organism: Picea engelmannii (assembly GCA_009831015.1). Lineage (NCBI taxonomy): Eukaryota > Viridiplantae > Streptophyta > Pinopsida > Pinales > Pinaceae > Picea > Picea engelmannii. The sequence goes on along the minus strand of ML782881.1, from coordinate 246,862 downwards.
TAGGTATAGGTATTTTTCTCTTTCATTAAGAATTTATCAGTTTCTCTTTCATTTTTCCTTAGGATCCAACCCACCAAGTTGCAACATTTAGCCATTTATTTTGTTCTATATTGTTGAAATTTGGTGTTAGAGCCTACCTATCACGGGCCACCCTAGTTAGCACATTTCTTTCCCTTTTGGTGCCCATGTTGAGTTCTAACATAGGCTTGGGATCCTTATTAGTTTCTCATGATTGTGAGTTTGAACCACATGTTTCTCTCTCCATCTTTTTTTGACCTTCCCCTAATAGGATCCCATATATATATATATATATCTAATAGTATGCCTTTGATTTTTCTCATAGATACATGCATGCTTATGCCTAATGTGTCACTGCAACATCCATACTATCATTCACATTTATTTTCATTGTTCATCATTGACATTCATGGAATTTGCATCTCAAAATTTGTATAAGAAACATCTTATGAGTGTCCATTTCCTACCTAGTACCTTTTTTGCATTTTTGTTTTTGTTTTTGTTTTGCATAAGTCTATTCCATGTTCTTCAAACATAGTTGCATGCCTTGTGATGCTCATCTATTCCATTTTATCATGGCATTATTTTGTTCTTATTTAGGATTTTCTAATATGAAAAAGACGAAAAATAATTATATATATATATATATATATATTCAATCAAGGAAACTTGGTAGATGAAGCCAACTTTTAGAATATTTTTTCCTTAATGGAAATTTCCTTACGAGGGTTTATCGGTTGCAATTTCCATCAAATATAATTTGCATTATCATACATTTTAATCTCACATTCAACAATATTGGGATTAATTCCTAACATTTATTCATATGAACAAGAAAACATGTCATGAAATTATTTAAAGAGAGCAGTCTAAGTTTGAACTTCCTTGAAAGAATAGTTTGCTCCAATCATAATGTTCTCAACAAAGATAGGTTTAATGGAGATATTTATTAACATGGTTTTAGAGATATTCCCCATGTTTCCTTCCATATACACATTGTGTGTTGGGATGAAACTTTCATACTGGTCAAAATATCTAGGCACGATCAAAACTTTTTTTCCAACCTACAACTTATCTAACTCGGGAAGAAAGTATGATTGATGGTGCATATCCTCCCACAGTTTCTTAGAACATGTCATAGATTCTAGGATGGACTCATTTGATGGTAAAACCATGTCTAAGAAATTCTCCAAAGTAGAAGAGCTAAAGGCATAATTATGTGGGATAAACTTATCATATTCCTAGAATGAAAGACTTTGATCAATGTTTGTAGAAGTTGATTGGCTAGCTTGATAAGAAATATTAGCTACAAATAGGGGTGTGGCCAAATCTACTTCCTTTTGAAAAAGTAGTTGGTTCTAGCACTAGCCATGGATCGTCCTCAAAATATGATGTTTTGAAAGGGACTGAGCATGGTGGGCCAATGGTGACTATCGAAATCACATATACTTGGGTAGACTCAACATAGAAAATGGGTGCAGGGAGAGAAAAAGTTCCCATTAAATATGAGCACATCCCAACACCCACATTTTCATTTCATAGGCTCTTATGGAATTATCTACCATCAGAACATTAGATCTCATAGTAGAGACTATATTAGAAGTACTAAATGTTAACTAGTCAATTATGATAATTTTACCTTGGTGAGAGAAGAAAATAATCCAAAAGAACAAGGACACTATAAATGTCATAGTATAAGTCCATTTATGTCCCAAGACGAGGTTGTAATCTAAAAGAGAATCGACAAATTCAACCTCTGTTGAGATGGTTTTCTCCCCCAGTTCAAATAGGGAAACAAAGGATAATTCTATGAGGTCTAAAAGAATGGTTTTCAAAAGATTTCAGCATGGTTGTAGAAGACACAATCTTGGGATAGCCTAGGGATTTCAACATGTAAATTACATTACAACCGTAGAACCCCTTCATCCACCACCATTCAAAAAATATTTTTCCCACAAGACTAGACCTAAATATAAAACATGGCATGAGGAGGAAGTCTTGGTTTGAGTTGTCTAGGTAAATGTTATTAAATGAGAATTGTAAGAATCAAAGTTTCCAATAATAGTCAACAATGCCTTACATTACATGGGGTGGCTTTGACGAACTTCCAAGGTAGACATGGTGCAGGTTTTTTGGGTAATATCTTCCATAATACTATAGTTCTAAGCTACCCAAGCTTTATGATTATGCACAAACCTTCTTAAAATGAATTTCGGGAGGGGAGGCATCATATCAACTACTGGTTTCTTTATCTAGAGAGGAGTAAGAAGTTGTGATGTGGATGCTTCTTTATACTTAGATTAAAAATCAAGATCCCCATTATTACATGCTCTACTTTGGAAATTAATATCCTTTTATCACATGTATACATTCACATTTGACATATTCCCCCATCAGGAAGGGCCCCCTTGATTACCCCCTTGTAGAGTTATAAGGGTATTAGAAGTGCCAACAAACATTTGCGGGGATTGAAGAGGAAAATAGTTCATAATAACGAGGGTTGTTGCTGGAAATTCATTGCGCCAACAATCGTAGAGCTTCTTCCAAGTTGGGAAATTGGGGAATCAAATGGTTCTCCTTACATTAATTGCAAGGGAACTTGATCTTCTTCTTCTCCTTCTTTCCCCCACCAACATTATTGTTATTTTTATTGTTATTCATTATAGGCCCCTTCTTATTTTTTCCTTTTCTATTTCCCCCATTTTGTTGGTTTCCTTTCAGATCATAAGTCTGCTCCAAAAGGACACGAGAGGATTGCATGGGACGTGAGGTGCTAGTATCCCCTTGAGAAGCCATAGGCACATTCAAGTATATGAACATTTTCCCTATTTGGTTCGACACCTAGCTAGCTACAACACTTTGTATGGAACCAATCAGACCATTGGACCATGGTACAAGTTTTGGTTTAGCAAGATCAATTTCTACCCTCGATGCATTGGGAAAGATCTCACTAAATACTTATATTGGGAATATACCAAGTCTAATTTATGGGATCTCATTGTCACATATTCCTCAATAATTACCTTGATAGGGAGAAATTTTTGTTAATATATGGTAGAAATTATTTCACAAACCAATTGACCAAAAATTGGTCTAGGATCTCGACCTTGATCATCAAATGCCTTCTTCTCCAATCAACATCACAATAAACATCAACTAAGTTTGGGCACTAGGATTATGATTATTAGGAACTTTGCCTAGCATTGTGGTATTCATAATATTTATGCCCATGAAAATACCCCTTGGGATGTTCCCATCACTAGGGGGGGATGTTGAGTTCATAGGAAATCCAATGTTTCAAGGAAAATATCCACTAAACATACCACTGATGTTGGGAAAGGGTATGCTCCCTATTGGTATGCCAGAATATGGGATACAACCACTTACCAAGGATGACACATAAGTTGGGATGTAGCCTCCTCCAATTGAAAATGTTCTAAGTGGGGTTGTAGAACTCCCCCTAAACATGTTAAAATTGGAAAAAGTAGGTGGCACACTAGTATTGAAAGGAAACATACCAAAATAGGTGTTACCTCTAGGGATAGAGACCATACTCCATATCCCGCTATTGGGTGTGACCATGGAGGTAGTGTTACCCACAATGGATACTCTAGATAGGAAAATTAGTGCCTCCAGTAGAGATACCAGAGGTAGGTGGATTGATGTCCCCAACACCTGAAGTAGTAGTTGTGTTATTCATGATGGAACATTGGTAAAGTGGATTCAAATGTGGCACACGATCTTTGTGTGAAAAATATCTAATGTGAAAAATAAATGAACTTTGTGGGTTGGTAAGAGGTGGATGCAAATGTGGTGGAGTTGGATTGGGAATTTCCTCAATTTCAGGTGTCCCAAGATTGTCTTGAAGAGGAAGGGATGAAATCCTTCAAGGTATATGCTTATCTGAATCCCTTGGCAACTTGATAGAGATGGGCTCTTCTTGCACCTTATCTTCTCCTATGGAACTATTCAAGGAAGAATGAGTTTCTTCTTGTAAGCACTCAACTATGGGTCGAGATCATTCAACTTCCACATAGTAGTAGGAGGCTTTGCACTCTCAGAAGAGATACCTATGATCCTTTGATATCGATGAAATGATTGATTCACCACTTTGAACTTAGAAATTCAATAGAAAGCAAAAGTGATAAAAACCTTAGGTTGTCTACTCTTTTTACTATGACCAAGCACTCCACTACAAAAACTCCTAAGAGGAAAAACAACAGGAAAATCACTCTTCCAAACACAAGTTCAAGATGGTCGCTCCGTAGAGATTAATCAGTGAAGAGTTGGCGAGGAAGGCCTTCCAAAAGTCCACTTGGGATGATTATGTCCCAAGTCCAACTAATAAAGGTGTGAGAGACAATTACTATAAATCTCACGTGACAATCACCTAAGGTGAAAGTACCTTTGTGAAGACGAGTGCCCTCCAAAAGAGATAACATGAATGTTAGCCATCTGTCCCAGGTACCACAAGCACTTCTCACTTGCAGTCACCCATGTGAAAACCTAGGATATGAAACTAAGGCAACCACTTTGTAAGTTATAGTCAGGTGAAATAGTTATGGGTTGGATTTCTGAGTATGGGTGAGGAACATAAGATTGAGTCATAGACCCAAAAATCTAGAAAGAACTGGTGTCACCCTGAGGACTTGCCAATTCTACCAAATCTCATGTATATACATAGCCCACTAAACAAACATAAGGGGGTAATCCCACTTAGCTTTACCTAGTGATTTATGCCTGTGCTAGGTGTCCTTTCCCGACAAATGCTTCCTACTACTAATGGATTTTCATTCTTTTAGTGGTTACTAGTTTGGTTTTTAGGGCCTTGGACAATTAACTCTCCAAACCTACATCAAGGCCTTAACTTAGACTATTGTGTATTTTCTATAAAGAAACAAGTCTAATGTATTTTAGATATTAGCATTTGTTTTAGGGTTATTCTTTACTCAAATGGAATGGAAATGAAACTTGGTGATGTTTTTTAAGACTCTAAGAATGCTGGAATAATAAAGACATTAACAAATCTCAAAGAACATTTATACTGATGTTTTACAGAAGCTAGGCACTGTTTTCATAAAAACCTTGAAACAAATGATTTTACGAGATGAAACAACCACTCCTATAATGTAACTTTCTTTTCTTTTTGAACCTAATTCAATATAACCTATAAACCAAAATGGAAAAGAAAGGTAATGAAAACTTCAAGAAGTCACTACTATGCACCTAAAAAAATGAAAATGCTTTGTTCTCTCTTTTTCGACCCAAAATGATAATAAAAAGCACTATATTGATGTTAATTCTCTATAACTGTAGACCAACACACTCTCAATCTTGCAAAATCAAGCTTGCAAAAGTCAAAACCCAAACAAAAAACAAGTTTCTGCCTTCTGCAAGCTTACCTGCTTGTTTCAATAAGGAAAATGGCGTGTACTCTCATTTTGCTTGAAGGAAAAGCACATGTACCCACACTTTTACTAAAGGAAAGGAACATGTACCCGCTCTTGTGGCCAAACAAATTCGTGAGTGTAGCCTGAAAGATGTAGAAAAAATGCAAAAAAGGCTTGGACACTCTAGAAGTTGGTCTAATATAAGGAAAAAAGGGAGAAGAACACATAGATAACTAATCAATCCGAACTTCCAAAGCTTGAAATCAAAGAGAGGGAACACTAAAAGAAAGAAATCACATAGTTCCTCTCCACTGGATTCACTAATTCTATTGTAGGAAATAATTCCCAATGACTAGGGTCAGGTCACTGATAGAGCAAACATAAGTTAAACTACTCAAATTTCTACATTTAGTTATTATGTCAAAGAAAATGATAATGGATGGAAGAAAACATTGTTGACCAATTGGCTGGCCCCTTTTGTTGTCGCTCACATTTTTTCAGAGAAAGTCTTAAATGCTCCAAGATTCTCTTGAAACTTGCACACAAGTAAAAAAACAACCTTCCTCAAACCATTTAAAGCAATAAATATCAATGACAATATGACAAGAAGAACTTGTAACTAACTAATCTTAACTAACACCAAGTGGTTAATTCCTCCTCAAATCATGAAATTAACAATCAATCATTAAGTAAATTGCACCATAATTTGGGGGAGGGACAAAAGAGAGATCTCCGTATATTAATCAAATTGTGAAACAACAATTACAATAATGTACTTGATTATTGATCCAGATTTATGTAGGAACACAATGAAATACATAAATACACATAAACACAGAGATGCAGCAGAAATAAGACTTCATTTCATTAATAACAAATGACTGTAGTATGCTTACAGACAGAATGGAAATAAACTAGCTAGGGCGTTGGTAGCTTATCTCTGAGAAGAGATGTGGTGGCTATTGGTCTCTGAAACATATTACCATGAGGCTCGAAGGCCTATTATTATTGAGAAACAATGGAAAAACCTAAACATCCAAAGACCTAGCCCTAGGAGATGAAACGCCAAGACTATGGGCCCCGTTTGGGTAAGTTGGTACATCAACTTCCCAGGGACGTAACTTTGACATACGATCTTCGTTTGACGTGTTCCATAGCTCGTTAGAAAGATCTATATGAGGACTAAAAATTTTGGGTGAGAAACATGATCTATGATCCATGTTTCTCCCCATTTTCCCAAAAAAATGTCGTTTAGGGCCTCAAAACGACTTCGGAAGTTCAGGACCCGAAAAACTGATAAAAATAGTAAACTGTGCGGAAACTGAAAAAATGAAAGAATAAATGGTGGGGGTCCAAGTGGAATAGGTGGGTGGACACCAATATCCACTTGGATCATTCCTTCCCCCTTAGGAATCAATGGTCCCCATTGTGTTGAGTTCCTCCATGAAATGAGGAAACTTCTGCTGAACTTGGTCCCTGGTGAGCCACTTGCCTTGGTGAAGGAGTTGCCCTGCTTTGACAAATCAATATAGAAGTATCCTTTGTTTTAGGGTGTGCTTGATCTGTGTATCCATGATATGGTTAATTCTGGCTTGTTCCATGCAGTCTGGATTTAACTCTGTTGGTGTGAGTTGTTTTGCCATGTCAGATGTGTCTAGTAGAGGTGGAAAGTAGGGCCGAAGGCGGTCCACAATGAACACTGGGTGCAGACCAAGGAATGGTGGAATTCTAAGATCAAAGGAATTTTCCCCTATAGCGTTGGTGAGGGTGTACAGACCATATCTGATCCGAAATCAGATACAGAAGCCTGACAGGGCTTGAAAAATACTAAAAAATGAAAGTGCTCAGAATCTGACGAAACCAATTCCATTGCGTCCATCTCGTCTTCCCAATTCCGACGGTATATTTACTTTGTCAAACGGGCTCCGTATGCGAAAGTTATCGCGTTTTGATCGGAAGCCCAAACAGGTAAAAAGTCAAAGGTCAATAGTTCCAAAAGTCAACGCTGATGACATCAGCATGCTGACTGTGCAGGAGACGACGTGGCACTCTCTGGCTGATGGTGATTGGGCAGGTTCACTGACAAGGCAGACATGTGGCAGGCAACTGGACCAGTCAATAGCTGACAAGTGGCATTAATCCGTCAAATGGGGAGATGCCACGTGGCCCAGTCATGGGCAGCCACGTGGCACCCAGTCATAAGTTGAAGTGGCATGTTTCAAAAAATTGTTTTTGGGGTCCATGGGATTTGAACCCATGACCACCACCTAGCACAACACCTTAAGCAATGGTCTTTTGCCAATACACCAAATTAATTTTTATGTTATGAAACCCACATTATGAAATATATTGTAAAGTATTGTATGGAGAGGGGCCAGCGCTTAGCCCTTTGGGCTAGCGCTTGGCCATATGAACCCATATGACCCTGTCAAGGGGGCGCGCGCTCAGGAAAGGGTCTTATGCCCGTATTATAGTTAAAAGTGGGTTATTTAACTGATTTTGGGGTTTTTAACAATGTTTAACCTATTTTTAATTGATTTTTGGGAGTTATTGGACATTTTTAGAGCCTAATTTTCAGGAGGAAGTTGGAGGTGAGCAACCAACTTCCTAGATATATAAAAAAGGCCTGTTTGAGGCCAGGACACAACTTTGAGGGCATTTAGAGCAGAGTTATGCTGAGGAGAAGCCAAGCCAAAGCTATTTTGAGGCAGAGAAGTTTTTGAGGAGGAGACGTTGTCGGACCATTTCTGGGAGCTCCGGACGTCCCTTTTGCGTGCCATTTTCTTTGCATGGTTCTAGAGATCTGGAAGAACATGACCAGATCAGTCTTGTAGCCATTTGTCATTGAAGTGATGTACTTTTGAGCTTTTGAACAGAAATAAAGAAGCCTCCCCCACAGAGAAAAAGGCCCGGAGACGTAGGCAAAGTTGTGCCGAACTCCGTTATCAATCTGCGTGTTATGGTTTGCTGTCTTTTATTTCATTTAAGATATGAAAATGTGTATATGGATGTCATGATTCCTCTTCTTTCCTCATTCTTTCACTAAGTTTTCTCAAATGGTTAATTAACGCATGCAAAATTAAAACTCAACCATAAATCATTAAAAGATCCGACGGATCTAGTGGTATCAGAGCTAGTTGACATTTGGATTTGAGTTTTGCATGTTAACCAGGGAAAAGCTACAGTGTGGTGAAGGCGAGCTTGTTGCAGAGAATCCATTAATTGGATTGAGAAAAAGAGCTTCTCACAGCGAGAAGATGGCATCAGAAGAAGGGATTTCTCAAGATGAGAAAGAGTTCCGGAAAACATTCCTTGCTATGTCGGAGATG
>ML782881.1:207684-233282 GCA_009831015.1 Picea engelmannii | reverse complement strand
TAATGTGAGCACTGGTGCAGAGCAGAGGCGATGCTTCAACTCCCCGAATGCCTTCTGTTGAGATTCAGACCAAAATAATTTTGCTTTAGCTCCTCCCTTGGTGACTTGACTCAAGGGCCAAGTGATATGAGAGAATCCCAACAGAAACCTGCGGTAGAAATTAGCAAGACCTAAAAAGCTGCGGAGCTCTGTTAGGGTGGTTGGGGCTGGCCAATCTTGAATGACTTGGATCTTTGTTGGATCCACATGCACCCCCTGCTCATCAATAATGTATCCCAAATACTGAACCTAGGTCATGCCAAAAGTGCATTTCTCCAAACTGGCACACAACTTGTGTTTTCGCAGTGTTTGGAGGACCTCTTGGATGTGGTGGAGGTGCTCTTCCCAAGTCTGGCTGAAGATCAGAATGTCATCCAAGTACACCACTACAAATGAGTTGGTGAATGGCCGCAGGATGTCGTCCATTAGCCTCATGAAGGTTGCAGGGGCATTCGTCAACCCGAAAGGCATGACCAACCATTCGAAAAGGCCCTCCTTGGATTTGAATGCAGTCTTCCACACATCAGAGGGTTCAATTGGTACCTAGTGATACCCAAAATTCAAGTCGATCTTGCTGAAATATTTCGCCCCCTTGAGTTGGTCCAGAAGGTCATCAATCTGTGGGATCGAGTACCTATTCCGGACAATGATCTTGTTCAGTGCCCGATAGTCAATGCAGAGTCTCCAAGTCCCATCCTTCTTCTACACCAACACGATCAGGCTCCCACAGGGTGATGAACTCGGTCGGATGTGACCTTTCTACAACAACTCCTGAATCTGCCTCTTGATTTCGTCATTCTCCAGAACAAAACGCCAATAGATGGGTCCATTGGGCAACGACGCACCTGGGGTCAAATCGATGGGGTGCTTGACCTGGCAGTGTAGAGGCACCCCTGCGGGGGAGGTGAAAATGTCCTCGTACTCCTCCACAACCTTATCCATCTGTTGTTTTCGTGCAGCGGGGCCCTGTCTGGAGGTCATGGCCACAATCTTCCTCTTTCCCTGAGGGCGGATCATCAAGAAAACAAATTTCCTGGTTTTGGAAATGAGCTTACTGCATTGTTTTACAGTAACCAAAGAGATGGTGGTAGGCGGTGCTATCTCCGGTATCCTGTACATCTTATTTCCCAAAGTGATAATAACAACACGAGGCCTGGACTCATACACGACATGTCGCTTCCACAAGTATGGTTGGCCTAATAATACATCAGAAACATCAAGAGGAGCAATGTCACATAATACCTCATCCGTGAAGGGCTTGATGTTGTAGGGAAGGCGACATTGTTGATTGACGTGGAGGTCCCATCCTTGGTGCAACCACCCGATGGTGTATGGTTGTGGGTGTGTTGTGGTCAGCAAGCCCAGCCGCTTCACGAACTCTACTGAGATGAGGTTATTCTGGCTCTCGCTGTCGACAATGAAATGCAATGGGGAACCCTTTACCCACATCTTGGAATGGAAGAGGTGCTCCGCCTCCTCTGGATCTTCTGGTTCCTCCTTCTGGATCTTGATGGTGGAAATGGTGGCGTTGGGCTCCGGATCGATAATCTGCTCCCCCCTGTCATTCCCCTTGTCAGGTTCTGATTTAAAGTCAGAGCATGCATCCGATTCAGAAGCCTTCAACTCGGCTACCAGTGACTGCTTGGTCCGACACTCACTTGTGTTGTGAGTGAAGCTCTTATGGAACTCACACCACTTCCTCGTGTCCTTTTTTGACTTCGTGGTGTTGTTCTTTGCTTGTGGCTTTGGCGGGTTGTCCTGGGCTGCCCCTCCTTGGCTTGGTCCTTTTTTCTGTGGTTTGGGGTACCTTTCCCTTGCTTCTGATTTGCAGACCCAAATTCTCGCTTCTTCTGTTTGAACTTCTGCTCAATCTTGGCAGCATATCGGTATGCCACACCAAGTGAGGAGATGTTGAGGAACTCCATTTCCTCCTGAATGTATCTGTGCAAACAACTGCGGTACTTTAACACCAAATATTTCTCTGAATCTTTGATACCCAACTTTGTGCGTAGGGTATGAAACAAATTTGTCATCTCTTGCACATCTTGGTCCCTTTGCTGCCACATCGTAGTCCATTGTATGTATTTGTCCTCATAGCTCCCCACGGGATAATATTGTTCCTTGATGGCATTTCAGAAAGAATTCCAAGTGGGTGCGGCCGAGAATAGAGAGGGTTCTCCCTCGCCCTGTTGCTCCGAGTAGGTATCCCACCAGTCCTTGACATGGGGGGCGGCTTTGAGGAGTGAAAAAATAATCTTTTCTCGGTCGGAAAAGTCATGAACCGAGAAATATCCTTCTAATAGATTCAACCATCTATCTACGACATCTGCATCTATTTGGCCCTCAAATATGGGAATGTCAAAGTTTACTTGTACCTTAAAAGGAGTGGCACCTCCAGAGTGGTTGTTGGATGTCGATGCGCAGCCAGTGGGAATCTGTTGAAGAATCTGGGCAAAGTTGTCCATCATCGCGTTCCTTTGTTTCTCGAGGGCCTCCTCGAGCAACATTTTGATAGGATCTCCTACTCCATCATCTTTCTTTTCTTCCCCCATGGGCGGTCGTCGGGGTTTGCGAGGCTGATCTTGCAAAGGTTCAACCAGATCGAGCCCCAACTCCTTATACCACGACCTCGTTGGGGACATGCAAAGAAGGATCGAGAATGAGCAGACCTCTCTAATACCACTGATCCAGATTTATGTAGGAACACAATGAAATATAGAAATACACATAAATGTAGAGATGCAACAGAAATAAGACTTTATTTCATTAATAACAAATGACTGAAATATGCTTACAGACAGAATGGAAATAAACTAGCTAGGGCGCTGGTAGCTTATCTCTGAGAAGAGATGTGGAGGCTACTGACCTCTGAACTTTGTTACCATGAGGGTCGAAGGCCTATTATTATTGAGAAACAATGGAAAACCCTAAACATCCAAAGACCTAACCCTAGGAGATGAAACACCAAGACTATGGGCCCCGTTTGGGTAAGTTGGTACATCAATTTCCCGGGGACGTAACTTTGGCATACAATCTCCATTTGACACGTTCCATACCTCGTTAGAAAGATCTATCCGAGGAATACAACTTTTGGGTGAGCAACATTGATCCACATTCCAAGTTGCTCCCCGTTTTCCCCAAAAAACGTCGTTTAGGGCCTCAAAACGGCTCCGAAAGTTCAGGACTCGAAAAACTGCTAAAAATAGTAAACTATGCGGAAACTGAAAAACTGAAAGAAGCAATGGTGGGGGTCCAAGTGGAATAGGTGGGTGGACACCAATATCCACCTGGATCATTTATTGTCGACACCTTCATCATTAGAGTCCAGGTTCCTCTAGCTTGAAACACTTATTGACTTCTACTCCACTTCAGAACTCCTCACCATATGTCAATGGGAAAATCAAGGATTTAGATCCCAATTCTTAGCATGATATTTACTCTAAAAACTAAGGGTTTATGTAGAAGAGGTTGTTCATTAAAATCTAGGGAAAAAATCTTTGAGGAAAATGCTCTAGCATAAGGGTGCTAAAAAGGTAAGTGCAATGCCCCTTCTCCAATTGAACTTAATTTATATCAATAATAGTTGGTTAAGTTAATTGGTAACATGAATTAGTGTTTCATATGTGGAAAAATCATGTAGACCTCGCTTAGGAGTTCATAATTAATGCACATTTATTATTTTTTAATCTTTTTAGGATATATCCATACCTTTCCTCAAGGGAAACTGCAGGAAACCACATGTTGCATGAATGAAAGGTGTGGGTGAGAGGGAAAAATATAAATAATCACATATTTGATGTGGAGCAAAGGTAAATCCTGAAAGACAATTTGGCCAAAAAGGTATTAAATGTCAGAGATGACCAAATAATGCTACAACAAAGGGAGATCATCATTTTCACTTGAATTTGTGCAGAGTTGGATCTAAGCAACGTTTTGCTAGAAGCTATCTAGTGGGACCTATTAGGAAACAATGGAAATGCCCTTTGAACTACTAGAAAGACGCATTCAAATGCTAGAATTGTTAGAAGCACAAATGCATTGTGAGTGTTTTCCCTTTTTTTTCCACGGGAAAAATTCTCTTTATATTCAAAAGGATATAAGAATTTACATTCGACATTCCTGTCAATAAAAAACATGATGGCAACTTCTTCTCTCATTATTACAAACATCCATCCAAAGTCGAACTATCATGGAATCTGAAGGAGAAAAAATTACAGCCAAGAGCAACAATATCAGAGATAAAACCAACTTTCTTGTAGGCTTCGCTTCAGAGATTCAACATAATTGGAGGACCCTCGTTGCCATCCTCCCATTGGGAGTATCTTAAAAGACCAAGGATTGTTTTGGTTATTGCAAGGATTGGAGTGGATTAAAATAGTGTAATAAAGATCCGTGAATTGGAATTTTGGATGCTCCTTTGATCCAATCAAGTTTAGATGATTTAAAGGTCAAGCATATGTTGATGTCAATAGAAGTTTTAAAAGATCTGTCATGGCACATAGAAAATTTTAGGGGCTATATATCGCCCATGGGCTATTTTTCGATGCTTTTCCCAAAAAAAGATTCGCCAATTTCCATTTTTTCTAAAAATGATTCGCCCAAATTTTATAGAATAATTTTTTTTAACCTGAGAAATAGCCCAAATATTATAGAAACTATATAAAATCCTTAGAAATTTAAATATTTTTACAAAAATATCGCCAAACATTTTATAGTTTACATATTAAAGACTAGTATGATTGGTCATTTCTACAGTTTGAGATAAATTTCCATCCTTAAATTATCCCAACTCGACTAAGAAATTGCACATAAACCCCTTAACAATAACCTACGAGTGAATACCTTTAATAGTAAAAAGCTATCTAAAAAAGTCCAACTCACTATGGGATAGTTGGACATAGTATGGGATAGTTGAACAATAGTAAACACAAATGCTAAAGATAATTGTCGAGTTAACACAAACTTGAGGATGAACATTCTCACTCTAAGAAATACAATTTATAAATAGAACCCTTTAAGCATATTATACGTCGAAAGAAATAAAAAAGGTAGTAAGGATTCGATGATTTTGAAAGGAATGGTCATGATGTTGAGTAAAGATAGTTGTTTGTTAATTTTCTTTTCGATATTATCGAAACCATTCATTAAATTTTGACTTGAAAAATTATATATATATATATATAAATTTTAAATTAAGTTGAAAGGTCAATTCAATGGATTGAACCAGCTATTTAAAGTACGTTACAAACTGAAATGATATATATCATAAATTCAAATCAATTTCGAAAATAGTAATAATCGAATTTAATTTTTTGAAGTCTAAATATTTTCTTTTTAAATTATTATACTTAAATATATTTTATTATTTTAATATAATTCACTGTAATGAAAAGTTGATGTCAGATGTACCAAGTTTCTTTTTCATTTTTCTTCCCATCATAAACATCTTTTTCATTTTTCTTCCCATCATAAACACCCGACAGAAAATAAATCAAGGTTACCTAAAACAGGAAAAAAAAAGGTAAAAGTAAGTAGGATAGAAAATAATAACTTTTAAGTGATTTTAAAAATACTTTTCCATCCCTATTTAAATATATTCCGCCTCTTACACATGTGAATGTACTTCATCTAAGGAACGGAAAATGCATACTTTATCTTAGAAACGGAAAATGTACTTCTTTTGGAAGGTATCTTAAAAATTTCGCTGTTATGCGAGGACCATTCGATAGACGAATGTCTCACATCTTTGGATAAGCAACATCACTCCCTTATCACTCTACCAGGAGCTGTTTGCTGGTGCTTATGGCTTGAACGTAACAATCTCCTCTTCAATTATGGTACTACTCTCCCGCAGGTGGTGGCAACAAAGTTGTTGTTGTGTTTTAATGCAAGTAAGGTTATACCGGGGGCACAAACTACAGTAAAGAACAAAGCACCTTCGAGGCTACAGGGGATTGTGGGATGGTTCGATGGTGCGGCTGTCAGTAATAGACAAAACAATGGGGCTGGTGGTGTCATACAAACTGATCATAATTCTTTTATCAAATGGACTTTTAACCTGGGTGCTGACACAAACAATAGGGCAGAGCTGATTGGAGTGTGGACAACCCTCTTATTATCTAAATTCACAATCTCCAGTCGATTCAAATCACTGGGGACTCCAAACTGGTGATAGATTGGTGCAATGACAAAGACAGTCTCCATAGCCTGACGCTGGAAGGCTGGAAGGATCGTATTATGAGGCTTCACATCCACTTCAACAACTTAACCTTCACTCACTCCTACCGAGATTTCGATAAGACAACTGATGATCTTTCAAAAAGAGTGCTTTTGGACATCGAGCGTTATGGTAAGATCATATACAATCGGTGGACAGATAATGCGCCAGGTCTCACTCATTTCATTAATGTTTTTTGACCATTATTCCATGATCAAGGATAGAGTCTTTTCTGTAGGATGGAGGCTAAGTTTTCTCATGCTCCAGGATATAATTTTTGGTTTGAAACTGGATCTCTGTAATCAGGGGCACCCTCTGCTTATAGCTTTAGATGGTTGGTCAACAGACAAATCTTTGAATTAGGATTGTATTGCTTGGTCTATGACTACTTATCTAGCCCTTATCAGCGTCATTAAGATGAGAAGGAACAACATTGTAACTTTTTATATTAACTAATATAAGTGCAATTTTCTTGACTGGAAAAAAAAAAATGCATAATTCTCTTAGCATTAATTAATAGGTCATCACAGACTGGAAATGCTGGAGGAGGAGCTTCGGGTGGCTCATTCAACTTTGTCGGGAGATGGGATGGGTCCTATCACTGATATTCACTTGAAATCTTTGGAGGCAGAATGTAATTCTATTCTCCTCCAAGAAGATGAACACTGGAGACATAAAAGTAGAGCAATGTGGTTGAAATGTGGGGATCAGAACACAGTGTTTTCACAACTTTGCCCGCGCTAGAAGAAACAAGAAACACATTTGGGAAATTATGGATGAGAATGGATAGATCCACAGAGGGCAAGAGGCACTCAAGAAAGAAGCAAAAAGACACTTCAAAGGTCAGTTTGAAGCTGATGCCCATATTTCCCCTATGGAGCAAGTTAATATTGCTAGGATGTTCTCATGCGTTGTCACTGTGGAGGACTCTTTATTCATTGATCGCCCTTGCACAAAACAAGAAATTTTGGAAATCTTAAAGCATTTTGAAAAAGACAAGAGTCCATGCCCGGATGGCTGTATAATTGAATTTTTCACCTACTACTTTGACAATCTTGGTGATGATCTGCTGGAACTAGTGGATGATTCAAGGACCAGAGGAAAGGTACAAAGCTCACTTAACTCTACGTTCCTGGCGTTGATACCAAAGGAGAATAAACCTTTGAATTTTGGTGACTATAGACCCATTGCACTCTGTAATTTATGATATAAGTTGATAGCAAAGGTCATTGCAAATAGAGTTAAGCCTATTCTCTTGAGGGCACTGTTGAGCGAACAACTTGTTTTTTTAAAAGGCAGGGAAATTTTGGATTCCATAGGGACGACGCACGAATCTCTACATAGCATCAACGCAAAAAAGCTAAAATCTCTTATTTTAAAGCTGGACTTAAAAAAAGCTTACGATTGTGTAAGCTGGGACTTTCTACGCTTAATTCTAGTCCAAGATGGCTTTAGCCTTTCTTCTACAAATTGGATTATGAGCTGTGTAGTTAGCTCCTCCTTTGTTGTTTTTATAAATGGTGAGACATCCTCATTTTTTCAGAGTGAACATGGCCTAAGACAAGGCTACCTGCTTTCGCCTATGTTATTCATCTTAGTTATGGAAAGCATAAGTCTGCTGTTGAAAAATGGTCAATCATAGGGAAGGTTGACGAGGGTCAAGGTCTCTAGGATTATAAAAATTCTTCACCTTATATTTGTCGATGACATCCTTATCATGACAAAGGCTTCACTTGAGGAGTGGTTGGTGATTAAATCTTTTCTAGAACTCTTCTATTGTGCCTCGGGACTAAAAGTCAATTTAAACAAGTCTACTTTCCACCACTCGGGAGTTCAAGGGGAAGTCTTGGAAAATCTTAAGGAAACTTTCTCTTTCAATTTTTTGGAACTGTCTGCAGGTTTTAGATATATGGGGTACTTCATTAAAGCTGATAAATCATCCTTCGAGGATTGGAGATGGCTTTTGGCCAAGTTTGAAAACATGACTAACCATTGGTGTAACCGTTGATTACCATTAGGCGGTCACTGCATTTTCGTTAAGGCGGTTTTAGAAACACAATCTGTTTTCTGTATGGCCTTAGCGACGCTCCCTATTTCTATGCTCTCAAAGATTTGTCAAATGATTTTTGATTTCCTCTGGTCGGGTGGTGGTTCTACACATCGTTTACACCTCTACAACTGGCAGATGTTTTCCAAGCTGAAGCACTTAGAAGGTTGGGGCCTTAGGAACCTCTTCCATTTCAATCGTGCCTTGGCCGCAAATTTGCTATGGCGTGTTCTGATGAAAGAAGGGATTTGGCACTAGGTGATCAAAGACAAATATCTTACCTATTTCTCTGTTGCAACTTGGCTCAGATCGACAACGGTTTCTCAACCTGCGACACCACAAACTTTGAAAAAATTGTTGAAATCACTTCCTCTCATTACTCATTGGTTAAGGTTGAACCCTGGCAATGGGCAATCTGTGTTAATTGGCCTTGAAAAGATTCTGGGCATTGGTGATTCTGCTCTACTCTCGCAGGATCTCATGGCGTCCTTAAAGAACAAAAAATTATGTTATCTTTTTCAAGCTAGGGCTCAGTCTTCACAGGGGTTTATTACAGACCAATGGAAAAGCAGCTTTGATTTGGGTCTTTCAGGATCGTTGGCTAGCGAATGGAACACTTATTGCAAGGCACTAATCGATTCGAGTATCCATCTCCAACCTAGAGATGATATTATAATTTGGACTGGAGGTGACCTTTCGGGCATACTCTCTGTAAAAAATGTTTATAATGCTCTAGCGAAAAAATTGTGGTCTCAACAGATTGCAGAGTGGAGGAGAAATTTGTGGACTTGGGATCTAGCCTACAAGATCAAATTGTTTACTTGGCTTGTTGTGTTAAACAAAATCTTAACTTGGGATACCTTGTAGAAAAGAGGCTGGGAAGGCCCGAGTATTTGCCCTCTTTGTTTTAGGGACTCTGAGACTGTTCTACACTTGTTTGTAAATTGTAGATTCACTTACAACTTGTGGTAGCTTCTATATTCAACTCTTATCCTAAGTACAACTTGGGGTGGTGGCTCTTTAACAAATTGCTTGGACACTTGGTTTAGAAAGGAGAATGTATACTTCACTCTTCCCTCGCTAGCCTGTTGGTACATATGGCTGGAAAGAAATAAGTGCTTGTTTGAATCACGTATTCCCTCTACTCAAGGGGTTGCCATTAAAATAAGAGGGATGTTCGAAAACATTCTGCTCAATGTCCTCGGAAAGGAAGAAACAACAGAATAAAAAGGACACCTGAGTTTACCTTGGCATCTGTTGGTTGGTTTGATGGTGCAGCCCCAGAAAATGAGATTTTGAGTGGAGATGGGGGTGTTATAAAGCTACCTGGAAATACTTCTTACATGTGGACACTCAACTATGGGCCAGACACAAACACAAGGGATGAACTCTTAGGAGTTTGGGCCTCCTCAACCTTGGCAAAGCGGTTGGGCATTGATCAGTTACAAGTTTTTGGGGACTAAAAAATTGTGGTAGAGTGGCTAAATTATAGGGGAAATCTTCAAGTTACTCCACTGATGGGTTGGATGGATAGGATTCCGGATCTAAAAGATTCATTAAGCTCTATTAGATTTGATCATATCTACAGGGAAGAGAATGGGGAGGTAGATACCTTATCCAAAAAAGCACTTCAGGTGCCAGAAGGGAAGATCCACTACAACAAATGGCAGGATGGATATGAGGGCCCCCTTTTATCCACACATCTCTATCTGCGACTGCGTTATCTCTAAGCAAAATTTTGGGTGGTGATTGTTTTTTTTGATAAACCTGGAGCATTATCCACCAGAGTTAAAAGTTCCCTTTGTCTTGCTTTTTGATCATCCCTTTGCTGGGTTTTGACTATATGTATAAAGCACTAGAGGATTTGTTTTGAACGACCTTCTAGAAGTGGCATGGAGATGGATGTAATATTACAACCATTGTACTATGTTTTGAGAACATCATATATATTAATATATTGAGAAATTTTCTACTGGAAAAAAAGGTCCAAGTAAATCTTGTAAATAAAAATGGATAGGAAGTTGAGTAAGTTTGATTATGTACACAAATTTTATAGTTAATTGTATTTGAGAAAAACTCATAGGATGGATAAGATTATAATTATGGTATATAATTTAAAAATAAAAATGAGATAACTATTAGTAAAGTTAGTGGGTTTGATTATAAATTGAAAATTATGATAAGTATGTTTGAGTTAAAAATAATTAGACCAATATGTAGTTCTATAGACCAATTCGGTTTTAATGGACGTTAATCGTCATCATTATCATCAATATTAAAGTGAAAAAAGTTTTAATTGTTAAATACAAAGTAGTCAATAATTATATAATAATAATAATAATAATAATATATTTTTAAGGTGGACAAAGCCACACCAAAATGGTGTATGAGACCCCTTGTTTGTGGGACGAGGGACCCCCCTCTGCCCATCGATTTCAATTTTCTTTTTCATCTTTTTTTTTTTTTAATGTAATATTACATAATATAACAAGGGCTGCACGGTGTCCCTGCCAAGTAGATTTGGAATTGGAGATGAATAATTATTGACCACATTCTTACTTTATTGGCCACATTCTTACTTTATTGTGACTACGTATAGTTTGCAATGTTTTGTATTAATTATTTTTATTTTGCTAATTTTTTGAAATCCTTCACTTTCAGGTTTCAAGTATATGAATTAATTTAATACTTTTTATTAATTAAAATGTAAACATTATTAAATTAATTAATTTGATATATTTATTGTTAATTTATATATAAATAAAACTATTTATCATTATCATAATTTAATTTCCATCTATTTTTCCATTTTCAAGGATGATACCTCATGCACAAATTTATTACATAAATAATTAATAAATATTCGTCCACCCCGACAACATTGACCTGACCCTTAATAAATATTCGTCCACCCGACCCTACTAGTCCTGACCCTTAATAAATATTCGTCCACCTCGACGACATTGACCCGACCCTGCTTTTACTGACGGACAAGGCTTCAACCCAATCATAAACAATTGCGTTAAGTTTAGGAAATATGATCGACTTCCCCCACAAAAATAAAAATAAAAACACAAATCAAAGCATTCAAAATACTACATTTATGCACCCAACATCCTTGTCAATAAATGCACTCAACATCCTTGTTAAACTGTCAAATCCATTAATTGTGTAATAAATTTTATACAATGAAGGACGTAAAGCCTGCAATAACATATCAAATATATTAGCCAATGAAATTTTAGAAAAACATGTTTTTTATTATTTAAAAAAATACATATAATGATTTCCTAATAAACTAATATAGAGTCAAAGACAAACTCATTGCTATTGGGAAAGACTAATAAAAAAACATGAAAAATATACAACCTTTGTTAAATTTTCATTTAACACACAAATGGAATTTGAAATTCCAAACCTTATTTAATATATAGACTCTTTAAATTTCAATTATAAAAAAATAATAAAAGGACAAAGAGATTTTTTAAATCCATGTAGCACACAAATTTAAAGTGAACAATAAACTAATATAGAGTCAAAGACAAACTCATTGCTATTGGGAGAGACTAATAAAAAAACATGAAAAATATACAACCTTTGTTAAATTTTCATTTAACACACAAATGGAATTTGAAATTCCAAACCTTATTTAATATATAGACTCTTTAAATTTCAATTATAAAAAATAATAAAAGGACAAAGAGATTTTTTAAATCCTAAAAACGTGATATACAATGTATACGATTATCTATTATCATATTTATTACTCTCACTTTAATTTAATTTGTATATATTTATTATTATCAATTTATTTTTTTATATATACTCACGCAAACACATTAAATAAAACAAACCAATACACCTTAAAAACAAACACACTTAAAAGAAGGCCTCTCTTACAAATATATTTTTTTCTTGCTGTAATCAATGGAGCTCAGTTACTCCCAGGGGTTTGGCAGTCTATCCATTTCACCTTTCTATAGATTACTTATTTTGTTTGAACATCACATTCTGTTGTGTTTGTTTGCATGGGAGTGAGTGTACGTGTGACTAACCAAGTGGTAATCTTGCGTGGAAAGAAAACCAAATTGTTTCACCCACCCTGAAATTCAATTTTGGCTATGGCTAGCCGAGACCAATCCCTCAGACTATGATTTCAGGACAAAAATAAAAATAAAAACACAAATCAAAGCATTCAAAATATTGTATTTATGCACCGAACATCCTTGTCAATAAATACACTCAACATCCTTGTTAAACTGTCAAATCTATTAATTGTGTAATAAATTTTATACATTGAAGGACGTGAAGCGCAATAACACATTAAAGATATTGGTCAATAAAATTTTAGAAAAATATGTTTTTTATTATTTAAAAAAATACATATATTGATTTCCTATGTTACACATTGAATATAGCACACAAATTTAAAGTCGACAATAAACTAATATAAAGTCAAAGACAAACTCATTGATATAGTCCGACCTTTGACATGGACTAATAAGTGTTTTATTAAATATCATTAAAAAAATTATATTATATTATTCAAAATAATAAAATATTAACTCTTAAAAAATAATACTAAAAAATGAATATATAATGAATATCTTGAATCAACAATGTTCATGAAATATGAATTATATTGAATAATTTGATGCTCATGAAATAAGGATTCTAATGAATAATTTAAATATTAAACCATCATTTTTAAATTTAAAGAATAACATGGAATTGAATAAAAGTGAACCATGGCCACAACGATGGTGATGACCTCGTTGTCAAAGTATTTTGGAACAAAGGAATTAATGTATTTTGAAAAAAATTATTTGTTTTAATCACCACGTGTATGACATTGATAAAAGACCCTTTATACTTCGTTGAAATTACTATCATTTCAATAAAAATAAATAAAGAACTTTAATACGAGGTACAATTGCAATGAATTAAGTGTTGATAATGACACCAATGATATTAAAAAGAGTTAAAGCTTTCACTTGTTAAAATTACTATGATTTCAATAAGAGTAATAAAGGACCAAACGAATTGGGTGTAAACAATGACATCAATGATATAAAAATGAAGTTAAATCTTTACATAGACAGTAATAAAGAACCTTAATATATGTTAAGGTTATAACGAATTGGGTGTCAACAATGACATCAATGTTATAAAAATGGAGTCAAATCTTTACATTAATGTAGAATAAGGTGGAAGCTCTCCTAGAGAGTGGGTTAGACATGCAATTGGTATAAATGAAGGTTTCCCGATAAAGAGAGGTCTTTGATATGGTGAATAGCATACCATGCAAGGCATTGATTGATCATGTAATGTATCCAACCATATAATTAAGTTGTAATTAACAATATATATTAATATATATTGTAATATCTAAGCAATTACAATTTTGTAATGGAATGACATTGTTTATAACATATTTGTGCAATATTCGTGTATATTTAATCATTTTAGCACATAAACATATATTTTCATATTATATACATAGAAAATCACAACATAATATATGTCAAGTCCTTGTCTATATATAATTGATTTACATTTTTTATGACCGTGATCCCTTCGGAAATATGCATAAATCCAATAACAATCAATTGAAATAGATAGAAATTAATTTACATAACAATGACAAGATCATGTCCTTGTGCTTTACAAATATGACTATAACAGCCTCAAGTATGCACAAATATGTACTAGATAATTGGGAATGCCCTCCTGAGCCAAAACTAACTTCCAACCTTTTATCTTCAAGAAATAAGTACATAATTCTCATATAAAGCGACAACCTTAACATTAAACATTAGCACATCAATAATAAAGTTTATAATACTTACTTGTTTTAGGTTGCACTTGGGGAAATAGCTCCATGGGAGTCTTTTTCTTCCTAGCCATAGGCACCAACTCGATTAGGTGCCACTCATGTTCTAGGCAATGAAACAATAAGGGTGAATTTACTGACTATGGTTCTGGTTTTCCTCACTCAATCCAATTTCCAATTATTATAGCCAATATAATAAGAACTCAACCCAATTTCACAACAACCATCTCACTCACCAACTTTTTTCACTCTCAACCCTACACACCACAACAAATGTAATCCCCTTCATTGCTAAATAGTTCCTCATGGTATCCCACTTCCCTCTAGTGCTCCATACAGACCGACCAAGAAATCTCTTTATTGAAAATAGAAAAAAATCTACTATAATATAATTCCACATACTCTCAACCATGATTTCCTCACACATACATGGGAACAAAGCTATGTAAGCATATCCAACACCAACATTCTATCTACCCAAAATTAACTCTCTATTACAAGAGAATGGATGAATTATTTTTCCCAAAGGTGGAATGAATCCCTTCATAAAGCTTGCGTCAACATAGGCTTGCATGGAGACCATGTGCTCCTTCCATAAAGCTTGGGAAAATAACATATATAGCAAAACACCAAATAATGCATGGAGACCACGTGCTACTTCCATAAAGCTTGGGAAAATAACATATATAGCAAAATACAAAATAATGTAAAAGCTTGGGGATTAAGACACTGGGTCAATTAATAATAAAATATTACTAATTCATGGGTCCATACTTCCCCACTTGTTTTTTCATACCCCATTGTGTTGCTAGAGAGATATAATCCCAAATACACATTTTAATTAGTTTATTATATTGTGTTGCTAGAGAGATATAATTCCAAATACACATTTTAATTAGTTTATTATATTGAATATTAATTCTAATGATAACTAAATGAAAAACTTACCTCATACTTACCATACACTTACACAATATGCTCAGCTCAGGGTATTACGAGCCTCTTTGTAGTCTGTATAACATGATGTTTGTAAATATATTTATGCATTTATATAAAGAGAAATCTAAACAGATTTATCCATTACAAAGAAACATGTAGTCATTGACAATAATTTGTCACGATGTTCATTTAATAGAGGTCTTGGTATGTGGGGAAGTGCTCATCCACATGTCCATGTTTCTTAGGAGTTTTGTTTCAAGTGTATCATATTTATATTGTGTTTTGATATCCATGACATGTTGTTGTTAAGTATAATTGGGTCTACTTACAAGTAGACCCTAAGTCACTTTTTAGCTTATATATATTTTTTTGAACAATGCGAAGATTTTTTCTCGTGATTCTATTTGAGCTTTTAAAAATGCCACCCAAATTGGAAGGAATTTTTCGTGCTTGTTGAAACTAAGATTGTCTTCTTTTTATGCGTTCAAGTACATCATGGGAGTTGAGCCATCGACTTGGAAATTTATTTGGAATGGAAACTTCAAACATACTTAGAAGTTATGTTTAAGGCTATCGAGGTACGTTGGGCTTGGGAACATTGCAAACATGGAAAATTTTTGGTTCTTTGCATCAAATGGAACTCTAGAGTAATATTGTTTTGTTCTAAACCAGATATCACCTACCAGACACAATATGGAAAATAATTACAACCACTCTAGTCAGATAAGCAATTGATTAAGCTATTGATTATGTCATGTAGGAGCTACCACATCCTACTAAATTTCAAATAGAAAAAAACTGTCATAGGAAGGTGTGTAGACATTTATTGAAATGAAAAAATAAAGCCATAGAAGTAGCGCTACTTGAATTTCAATAATGTTCATGGAAATAATAATTATCCATTGGAGTTCAAATTTACTTGTATTGTCCTTGTAATCTAGGTATGCAATAATTCATAAGCAATGATTTTTCTCACGTGTAATGGTGTACATGATTGCTTCTACTATTATCTATCATTTACCCTTTTTACCTGTCCTCACAAACTTTGTGCCTTGAATCAACATACCTATGGTATGATTGGTTATGGGATCCAGGGACTAGGATCGAAGTGGAGCATAACACCAATTGTGGGACTACTTTACCCACTTGAAGAAGCCTATAATATAAAGAAAAATTAATCAAGATTTTGAAGCACCAAATTAAGTGGAAAGCAGTAGAAAACATATTAGATGGGAAGTAAAGCAATCAAAACCAACTAGATTAGGTGGGAAGTAAGGAAATCAAAACCAACCAGATTAGGTGGGAAGTAAGGCAATCAAAACCAACCAAATTAGGTGGGATTTGGAAGCTTGATTCTAAATAATATTTTGATTGGAAGGAGACTTTGGAGGAGCATTCTTGCCTGGTTCCATACCTTGTTTTTGCCATGGTTTGAACTAGCTAGATCTGTTTAAAAGGCATGTAGAGGAACAAAAGAGACAAGGATGGAACAAACATGTTATGTGAAATGATCTCGCACAATTATAAATATATTTAGTAGGAAAAATTGGTTGCATTCAACTTTTAAAATGTATGATGTTTAAATGTACCAATGATTTTGAGTTTAATGTACCTTTAGAGCAATGGGTGTATTGTTCTGTATCGAAGTTGAAGTAGTAAGAAGCATCTATGATAAATACATAACATATAAATCTAAGAAAGAAATGAAATACTAAATAACAACAAGGGTTGACAATGGTATGGAGAGCGAAATAAGTCAAGTTGTGAAGAGAAGTAGTGATAATATCCAGACATGTTATGAGGGATTGAGTCACATGTGGCTCAAATGTGTATTGCAATGTTGCATGTGGATGTACATGGCAATAATCATCAAAAAGTTGGGAAAGTTTATTTAAAGTTGACAAACTTTCCTCCGTCACTGTAAGAAGATATGCAAGCACTTACACATTGAGTACCAATGCTTAATGAAATGTTGTTTTTGAGAACTTAATGTTTAATGAAATGTTGTATCTAAAAACTTCATAATCAATCACATAATAACATCTCAAATGTTGGAACCAATAATATTATAAATATTTTTTTTCAATAAAAACATTTAAAAAATATAATCCATGCTAAACAAAAAATTAGAATACCATAAGATATATGAAAAATCAAACAAGTGCTCTAGTGAATGGTGACCTCAATGTGATAGTTGAGGCCTTCCATAGGACTAATATTGGTGACTTCAATGCAGTGATTGAGGCCATTGCAATTTTTCATTTCTTAAATTGCATTTTTGAATGCATAAATGAATTCAATGTCCTCAAAAGCCCCTATTGCATCTTAATTGTACAATTTCAATAACCGATATCTACAATTCCAACAATTCTTCTAAAATTTTAACTGGATTTTGAACAAAAACTAATTCAAAAAATAAAATATTTAAACTATTACACTAACAAGTGTCAACATTTATTTTTAAAATTTTTTTTTTTTTTTACAACCACCACTATATAATTGTTCACACTAAATAACTTAAATATCAAATAATATAACACCAAAAAAAATATTTGAATAAAAAACTAAAACGGTATGTGGACCACTAATTCCACAACATGTATAAAAAAATGCTATTCTTTGAAAAGGCTCCACTCTCCGCTACTATAAAAGAATTCTGACTGTAATATAATTGAAAGCATGTGATACTTTATAGATTCAAAAGTCCAAAAACCTCCATGTGCCACTCCATAAAGCTTGGGAAAATGACATATGGAGCATAATATAAAAGGGTATAAAGGCTCGGAGATAAAAACCCTTGCCAATTAATAATAAAATATTATTAATTCATGGCTTCTTACTTCTTTATTTGATTTTTTCATTATCTACACGGTGCTTCTATTGAGATATAATTCTAATTGTATCTTTTAATTAGTTTATTATAGAATATTAATTTTAATAATAGGTAAATAGAATATTAATTTTAGTTGGGTAGTCCAGTTGGTTGGATTTTTCGTTGTTAAGATTTGGTCCTTTGTCACGAGGTTGTGGGTTCAACTTTCTGGGTCCACCGGGGTTAGATGTGTTGCATAGTGGTCAACCGGTGCTGTCCCTCATACTTACCATAAATTACACAATATGCTCATAGGGGTTATTATAGGCCTCTTTAGATTCCACATATCATGACGTTTGCAAAGATATTTATGGATTTATACAAAGAGAAAATCTAAACAAATTTATACATTACAAAACAAAAATTTGTATCCATTGGCAATAATTTCTCATAATTTCTCATAGTATTCATTTAATAGGGGTCTTGGTCTGTGCAAAAGTGCTCATCCACGTGTTCATGTTGCTTATGTGTTTTTTTTCAAGTATCTCACATCTGTAGTGTGCTTTGACACCTATGACATGTTGTTGTCAAGTATAATTGGTTTTACTTACAAGTAGACCTGAAGTCAACTCTTAGTTGATATATACCTTTGAACAATGTGAACATGTTTTGGTGATTCTACTTGAGCTTTTGATAGTGCCACCCGAATTGGAAGAAATTTTTGTGCTTGTTGAAACGAAGATTGCCTTATTTTTATGCATTCAAGTACACCATGGGATTTGAATCCTCGACTTGGAAATTGCTTTGGAATTGAAACTTCAAACATAGTTAGAATACATGTTTAAGGCCCTTAAGGTATGTTGGGCTTGGGAACATCACAAAAATTACAAACTTTTGTTGCTTTGCACCAAATGGAACTCTAGAGTAATCTTGTCTTATTTTAAACCAAATACCACTGCTAGACACACTACCAAAAAGAATTATTGTCCACTCTAGTTGAATACGCAATTGATTAAACCATTGATTATTCCATGTAGGAGCCACGACATCCAAAAAACTCCATGTGCCACTCCATAAAGCTTGGGAAAATGACATATGGAGCATAATATAAAAGGGTATAAAGGCTTGGGGATAAAAACCCTTGCCAATTAATAATAAAATATTATTAATTCATGGCTTCCTACTTCTCTACTTGATTGTTCATTATCTCCATGGTGCTCCTACGGAGATATAATCTTAATTGCGGCTTTTAATTAGTTTATTATAGAATATTAATTCTAATAATAAGTAAATAGAATATTAATTCTTGTTGGGTAGCCGAGTTGGCTGGATCCCCCGTTGCCAAGATTTGGCCCTCTGTTACGAGGTTGTGGGTTCTACTCTCTAGGTCCACTGGGGTTAGGCACATTGCATCATGGCTGACCGGTACCGTCCCTTCGGGTGGACTGTCGGTGAGTTATTCCAGGGAAAAAAAAAGTAAATGGAAAACTTACCTCATACTTACCATAACTTACGCAATATGCTCATAGGGGGTATTACGGGCCTCTTTAGAGTCCACATATCATGACGTTTGCAAAGATATTTATGCATTTATACAAAGAGAAAATCTAAACAAATTTATACATTACAAAACAAAAATTTGTATCCATTGACAACAATTTCTCATAGTATTAATTTAATAGGGGTCTTGGTCTGTACGAAAGTGCTCATCCACATGTTCATGTTGCTTATGTGTTTTTTTTCAAGTATCTCACATCTGTAGTGTTCTTTGACACCTATGACATGCTGTTGTCAAGTATAATTGGTTTTACTTACAAGTAGACCTCAAGTCAACTCTTAGCTGATATATACTTTTGAATAATGTGAACATGTTTTCTGGCGATTCTACTTGAGCTTTTAATAGTGCCACCCAAATTGGAAGGAATTTTTGTGCTTGTTGAAACAAAGATTGTCTTATTTTTATGCATTCAAGTACACCATGGGATTTGAATCCTCAACTTGGAAATGGAAACTTCAAACATAGTTAGAATTTATGTTTAAGGCCCTTAAGGTATGTTGGGCTTGGGAACATCACAAACATTACAAACTTTTGGTGCTTTGCACCAAATGGAACTCTAGAATAATCTCGTCTTATTTTAAACCAAATAGCATTGCTAGACACACTACCAAAAATAACTACAACCACTTGCATTGCTAGACACACTACCAAAAATAACTACAACCACTCTAGTTGAATAAGCAATTGATTAAACCATTGATTATTCCATGTAGGAGCCACGACATCCTACAAAATTTCAAATAGAAAACAAAACCATCATAGAAAGGTATGTAGACATTTATTGAAATGAAAAATATGACTATAGAAGTAGTGTTAGTTTAATTTCCAGAATGTTCATGGCAATTATAATTATCCATTGGAATTGAACTTTACATGTATTGTCTTTGTAATCTAGGTAGGTAAAAATTCATAGGCAATGATTTCACTCATGTGTAATTGTGTACATAACTACTTCTACTTTGATATATCATTCACCCTTTACTTATGTCCTCACAAACTTTGTGCCTTGAACCAACATGTCTGCGGTCTGATTGGCTATGGGATGTAGGGACTAGGATTTAAGTGGAGCAGAACACAAACTGTGGGACTGCTTTCCCCACTCGAAGAAGCCTCTAATATAAGGAAATATTAGTGAGGATTTTGAAACACTAGATTAAGTGGAAAGCAGTAGAAATCATATTATGTGGGAAGCAAAGCAATCAAAACCAACTAGATCAAGTGGGATTTGGTACCCTGCTTCTAAAGAATATTTTGATTGGAAGGGGACTCTGGAGGAGTGTTCTTGCCTGGTTCCATACCTTGGTTCCACCATGGTTTAAATTGGCTAACTCTATTTAAAGGGTTCGCAAAGGAACAAAAGAGACGAGGATGGAAGGAACATGCTGTGTGAAATGATCTTGCACAATTATAAATATTTTTAGGCGGAAAAATTAGTTGGAATCAAATTTTAAAATGTATGGTGTTTAAATGTACCAATGGTTTTGAGTTTAATGTACCTTTGGAGAAATGGTAGCATTGGTCCATATCGAAGCTAAGTAGTAGGAATCATCTATGCTAAAGCCATAACATATAAAACTAATAATGAAATGAGATACTAAAGAACAATAAGGGTCGACAATGGTATAAAGAGCAAAATGAATCAAGTTGTGAAGAGAAGCACTGATAATATTTAGACATATTAGTAGGGATTGAGTCGTAGGTGGCTCAAATGTGTATTGAGGTGTTGCACGTGGATGTAAATGGAAATAATCATCAAAAAGTTGCAAAGTTTATTTAAAGTATTGACAAACTTGCCTCCATCACCTTAAAAAGACATGCAAGCACTTACACATCAATACCAATGTTTAATAAAATGTTGTTTTTGAGATCTTAATGTTTAATGAAAAGTTGTTTGCAAAAACTTCATAGGCAATCACATAATAAGACCTAAAATGTTAAAACCCATAATATTATAAATACTTATTTTTAATAAAAACATTTAAAAATTATAAACTATGCTAAACAAAAAATTAGAATATCATAAAATATATGAAAAATCAAACAATTATTAATATCTAGTTAATGATTACCTCATTTCTATTTTTTGAAACTTTTTCGACAACCATCATTGAAATTAGACTATATAATTCTTGATGAAATTGCAATTTTTCATTTCTTAAATTGCATTTTTGAATGCATAAATGAATTCAACTTCCTCAAAAACCCTTATTACATTTTGTTTGTGCAATCTCAAAAAACTGATATTTACAATTCCAATAATTTTTCTAAATTTTTGACTAGATTTTGAGTAAAATTAATTGAAAAAATATACCCTAAAAAATTTCAAAAAGTAAAATATTTAGACCATTACAATAATAAATCTAAACATTTTAAATTTTAATTTTTTTAATAACATTACTATATAAGTATTCACACTATATAACTTAAATATTAAATGGCATGATGACAACGAGGGCTCCACTTTCTTTACATCTCTATCCATAATGATCTTAGTCAATGGCCTGTTCCTTTCTTTGTTTACATCAGCCCCGATACTTTATTTCTAATTTTTTTTTTCGGTATATTTCCATGCTGGAACTATGTAATCTGAATTTTGAATAGCTTGCTGTGAAGTTTTCAGACCTTTTTTGTACACACTGTATCTTTTTGAGTGGGCCGTATATTTTGTGTTTGAACTTGATGATTATATGTTTGATCACATATCATTACTATTTGAAAGATGAATATATCAGTATGGTATGATTGTATATTGAAAACAAAATATATTAATATTTTTGATTGGAAACAAAATTTAAATATTAAATAATATAATATAAAAGATATTTTCGTAAAAATTAAAATCGACCGTGCATCACTAAATAAAAAAAATGCTATTCTTTGAAAAGGCTCCACTAATATAAAAGTATTCTGATTGTAATATAATTATGTGATATTTTAAAGATTCCAAAGTCCAAAAACTTCAATCGCCGTCCATATAAGCGAATTTGATTGTTGCAAAATTATATATATATATTTTTGCAAAATTATATATATATTTTTGCATCACCGCTACGCGAATGATGTCCCTTTGTGTCTAGCTTTACGTCATCACCGTCACTTTTGACTTATGCATAATTTCTGCCAAATTAATAACTTTTACTTTAATATGCTATTTACTTTAGAAATTTATCTTTTTCACATTATCAAATTATTTGTTATTAGGTAATAAGGTTAAAAATTAGCGATTACCATTAAATTTTTTAATTTAAATTATGAAAATAGATAAAAGTGTTATCCAAATTTGACGAGTGGTTTCGTTTTAAAATTCCTACTTTACCTAGTCCATTAATAAATGGGTTAATCTTTTTATAATTAAGAGTAAAATCTTTCTAAGTAAGTTAATAAATGCGTTAATCTTTATAACTAGGTCTCGAATGAGAACGGGATCAATTTGGTCAACTGGTTCAGGATCGATTGCATCTGGCACCGGCATTCATTCTCGGCCAACGAGGTAAACTGCTATAGGGTGCTTCAGGTAGGTCATTCACTGGTTCGAGGTTGCCATCCTTGCTCCAATACGCGCCGGACTCGAGGAGCAATCCCACACATGCAGAAGTCGTTCACCGGCGGAATGTTCCTATTAAGATCCTTTTAAGTTAATAAGCAGAGAAATTTATTTTTTGCTCACAGTAACTTAGAGAGATAATCTCAAATATCAATAGTTTATCCGTGTCCATGGATGAATGCCGTAATTTTTCAATAAATTAGTGTGAAGTTTTTTTCAAAGTAAGTAAATAAGTGGAGAAATTTAGTTTTCGAAAATTACCGGAAACATAAATTTTAAATTTTATGAAAAAGTTATAATTTTATTGAATGAAATTGTTTATTAAAACATTTTTTTTTTTAAAGTAAGTAAATAAGTGGGGAAATTTAATTTTTTTTAAAGTAAGTAAATAAAGGGCCTCCTTGGACCAAAAAAGATACACAGTACAGATAAGATATCGGCTGCAGTTACCTGACTGCCCCAACAGAGGGGAAACCAGTCCGGCCAGCATGATAGTCAACCAAAAAAAGTTTAAAAAGTTAAATGACCTTTTCAAGGACTGGTCATTAGCTAAGAGTAAAAGAGTCAACAGAAACCATAGAGTTCTAAAGAAAAACCTCATTGACTTGCCCTATAGTCTTGCCAGGTGTTGTGGTGCACCTCTAACCACGGCTCTTCCTCGATGTAAGTCGCCTGGTCATCCCAACGCTTTACGTCCACTCCTCCTTCGATGTTGACGGCTGGCTGAGTGTCTTGCGCTCCCACCTGTTCCGTGTCCATCTCCTGTGCGTGCTCCGCATGTTGATTGCTATGTGGCTTCTTGTTGAGACAGCTCGGATTCAAAGTCTCTCTATCATCAGCTGCGCTCGCGGGGTGCTCTTCAGCCGGGTCAGAAGGTGCAGCTCCACGCAAAGAGATAAGGAGCTGGAGCAGAGAGGCGACATTCCGGTCCACAACGAGCACTCGAAATTGGAGGTCATCTACCCCCTGGCGCAACTCGAAAATCAAGCCGAAGATGATTGCCAGGGTGTCCCTGAGTTGAGCATCAGAGAGAGGGTTCAGGGCTCGGTGTTCAGTGCGCCAAGACTTGCCGGGAGGTGGTTCTGCCATAGTCGGCTCGACGGAGGTCAGAGTTGGAACTGGTGGAGCCTTGCACAAAGGCTGGTCCGGGGTGTGGCGCAAGGGGGAAGTCGGCACCCAGGGAACAAGAGCCAAACTGTCCATGCTCGTCGAGGCCAAGTCGGTAGAACCAGGGACGGTGTCCGACCTAGTGAGGGGAGAAGAGCATGAAGCGGGCGACGTTGGCGGCGAAACGGATGGACGGCGAGGTCTCCATGGAGATCCTCTGCGCGGGCGTCCTCGAAGCCGAGGCATGGGGCAAGTCTCGTGCTGGCGAGGGGACACTAGGTAACGGGGGAATTGACAGGGAGCTCGCGGCCAAAGACAAACACCAGCGAGCTCGTAGAATGCGGATAAATCATTCGAAGACTGCTCCAAGGAGAATCAGGTGAGGCTGGCGCAGGGAACGACGAGGAACCAACAAAGCTCGGCCATAGAATAATCGCAACGGAGAGAAAAACTGGAGAGTAAATCGCCTCGTACCATAGTTAATGGCATATTAAAGTCTGCTGGCTAGCCCCCGCCTCCGCATGAAGCCGCTTGGACCGCAATACCACCCCATCCGGGGGTGGGGAAATTTAATTTTCAAAAACCTCTTGAAACATAAATTTTATGAGAAAGTTATAATTTTATGAATGGATTTGTTTATTAAAATAATTTAAATTGTTAAAATTAAAAAAAAAGAAAAATATTAAAATGAAATTTATTATTTTGGGAATGAGTGGGTTAATTGAGTTAATTGGGAAGTAATTTTTCTTTTCTAGTTATTTTTTGGGTAGGTCGGTTGTTGGCTTTTAAATTTTTGGTAAATCCAAAACCCTTAAAATTAGATTCTGAAATGTATGGAACTTTCTTTGATCCATACAAAACTCAAACTACCTCTAAAATTTTAATCGAATTCAATTCATTTTTTTTTACCAAAAAACGAAACTTGGGAAAAATCCTGAAATGTATGGAACTTTCTTTGATCCATACAAAACTCAAACTACCTCTAAAATTTTAATCGAATTCAATTCATTTTTTTTTACCAAAAAACAAAACTCAGGAAAAATCCTGAAATGTATGGAACTTTCTTTTATCCATACAAAACTCAAACTACCTCTAAAATTTTAATCGAATTCAATTCATTTTTTTTTACCAAAAAACGAAACTCGGGAAAAATCCGGAAAGGAAGATTGCTCGGCGAATTAACCTATCCCCTTTCGGACTTATTGAATCTATCCACTTTTTTAAGATGTCGGTGAATCTATCCACTTAATTAAGTCACGTCGTAATTTTCTGTGACGGACGACACCACTAAAAATTTCTGCCAAAAACCGCCTTGTGGCGGGCAGAATTTCTGGGTGCTTAATTTTTTACCATGTGAAGGGGCCCAATTTTCAACGGCCATTATTAACTTGTTGAAGGATACGGGGACAATGGAATTCAATCTGTACCCAAATATTTTTTTTACTCATCACGATGCCAGTCTGTCCATGTCAGAGGTCACAGAAAAACAATGACAGATTTAA